>JAGDQP010005845.1:0-26194 GCA_022664845.1 Lepisma saccharinum | reverse complement strand
TGGACAGTTTGCACCCCTGGTGCTTTTGCTCGTATTTCGCAGCTTTTTACACTTGTGTAATGTATATACTCGCTTCGCCTCATTGGGGCGCTGCCCCCAGAATTCCAAGATGGCATCGCTGGGGCGCACCCCTTTATCGCAATTAGGCTCCAGCTGGGAACTGTACCCTAATATGGGAGACGAGCCGAATTTATTCTAACCTACTCGTAATGGTACACCTTCATACCAAATTTCGTTTCTGTAGCTTCAGTTGTTATACAGTGGGGCTTAGGCGGGCATTTTGGATAAAAGATGGACACATTTTTAACGTTTTCTTATATTTTCGTGACATACTCGTGATGATACACTGTCATACCAAATTTCATTTCTCTATCTCGAACGATGTGAAAAATTGTATTTCAACTGCCATTTTGAATCAAAGATGGTGAATTTTTTAAAACGTTGTTATGTTTTCCTAAACTACTCTTGATAATACATCATTATGCCAAATTTCGTATCTCTGGCTCAAGCAGTTGGAAAATGGATTTATGACGCCCGCTATTTTGAATCCAAGATATCGTCTTTAGAGATATTTTGTAATATTTTCATAAACTACTAATAATGTTGTACTGTCAACTAAATTTCATTATTCTAGCGGCAGCCGTTTAGTCTGTGTATTCTTTAAAATTTTAGGGTTGGCGGCCATTTTGAATCCAAAATGGCGACTTTTTCAAATTTTTAAAAAGTTTTCTTAATTTGCTATCAATGATGTAGTTTCATACCAAATTTCACTTTTCTATCTTTAGTCGTTTATGCTGTGTATTCTTTGAAATTTTAGGTTTGGCGGCCATTTTGAATCCAAGATGGCGACGTTTTCAAAAGGTCGGAATTTTTCCTTTATCTACTTATCATCCTCTACATTCATACCAAATTTCATGTTTCTAGCTTACTCCAAACACCCTAAACAATATGATGAGTGAGTGAGTCAGTCAGTGAGTGAGTGAGTGAGTGAGTCAGTTAGCCTAAAATGTTCAATTTCAGGGGTCCACAACTAGAACACAGTTTGAGATACGAATATGAAATTTTGTACATCTGCACATATTTACCATATCTCCTTAACGGCAAAATCTCATATTCCTATCTTTAACATCTTTTTTCTTACGGGGCCCCCAAATCGTCGATTTTGCCTTAAACTCTTGTTCCTGTATAACATGCTTCTGGCAGTGCTGACGTTTTCTAACGTGAAGAACTTGGCTCATGCACTGCCGTGCATGTTGATAATTATAAAATACCAATCTATACTTAACAGACGAAACATTTTAACCACTAAATAGTTTAGAAAAACACCGGTTATTATTTTTATCACTGAATTTCAAGCTCGATTTCTACACTAAATGGCACATATTTGTTTATCTGTAGAAGAAACTGTTTAAAGAAGAAAAGAACGGAAGCGTGTAAAATACCATGCCACTCACCACAACGGAAAATCTGTCTGTGAAATTACAAAGTACACAAATATTAAATATTCTGCTTCCATTTCATAGTAACGGAACCCCCAAATCGCATACGAAAGCAGATACAGGCCCAAGAAAGTTGACATTGTTTACCGAAGAACGTTACTCTTATTATACTACTATGTTTTATCGCCCAATCATCCTCATCGATTTTACTAGACTCTTCTGTGGGGGTGTCACTTCACAAATCTTTGAGAGCATCGCAAAACTATTTTTTTAAATGTCAAAATCGATAGAAATCGTGCAAAACCCTATTTACACCCTCCCAAGTTTGACTTATAGCCACCAAACTTAAAATCTAGGCGGAATCCTTGGTCATCCTAGACGCTAGGAGCTACAACGCATAACATAAGTTAGGTAAGTTATCCAATGCAACCTTGCTTAACCTTACGGCGTCAGTAAACATTGATAGTACTCTGGCTCCCCCACAAGCTACATGCCTTCTGTGCGGTGTGTCGTGTTCATTATATGTAACATGTAGTAAGAAAAAGAAATAACTAGAAACTAAGTTGACGCTTTTGAGTTACTGGCCCGGCAGTACGAAATCTCTTAAAAGAGGCTTTTTAACTTAATCCAAATGGATATAAAGGCTCATGTTGTTATCGTACTGGAATAAACTATATGCTTCCCGGATAAGTAAGGATACTACCAAACCTAATTTAACCTAGCAACTAACTAAATTTAAAATTACTATAGTAATTATTATAAAATTATTATAACATAACATAAATTTACTTAATGTTACTGATTGAACGATTCGGAAGTGTTATGCTATATGAGTGATTTTAAATTCGATAAATGTAAATTAATGGCCTGAAGCCAACCTTAATTATAATTAATGCTAGAATGTTTAGTTTTGCCAGATCTTTACGGTGTCCGCGGAGCATTTAAAGTTCATTCCTGTACGATAACAACATCAGTCTGTTTATCAGTCTAGATTAAGCTAAATAGTATATTTTTACACCCGGGGAGTGATTTAAAGATTCCAGTCCTTGAAGCTAGTTTATTTTAGGTTTCAGTATTAAATGCACAGTGCTACCATTATCTTAGCATCAAGTATTATTTCTACATTTTGATTTGTTATAGCACTTTGTACATATGCTTATATTGCGGTCTTCTAATACATTAAGCAGATGTCCTTTACTTGTAGAACAGTACAATATATCATCCAACCTGAAAAATAGTGATGTCTGAATTTTACGTATATAACAGAGTTGCTTCATTGCAAAAAAACTCCATGTCCCTGGTACTATTAACTTATTCATACTTCACGCAACCTAACCCAACCTAACCTCAGCTAATATAACATATCAAATCTGAAGTCCAAAGCAGAAAATTAAAATATGCTAAACTTAAGAGTGAATGGGTCATGAAGTAATTAGAACAGAGCCAGTGTTTAAGTTGGGCCGGAAAGAGTTCCGGCATAGATAGGCAAAAATTCACGAAGCTGCAAACTCAATAATCTCGAAAGAGTTTTGAGATATATTTTGACAATAAGACTAATCTGAACTGTTACTAGCATCATGATCCTGCTTCCTTTTTGTGATAATCTATATTAACTATATAATATATTTATTTTTAAATAATAATTTATCACTAGTGATCATTCTTAAGTATTTGATTTTCTTTTGGTTGCACCTGTTTTAAGCATTGATACTGTTCTAAATATATTTTGTGTGCTGATTCATCAGATGATCCATGATTATTGGATATCCTTTTTTCTATTGTAAAATAAATTAAAAATGCATTTGTATGGATTTATGGGTTTAGAACTCTACAGTTCCGTTTAAAATACTTTTCCAACTTCAGCACTGAATGGAGCAGATCCTACTTGTCAACAACGTGTAAATGATGTGTTCCTTTTTAAAAGCAAACGCTAATCTATTAATTTTCTTAAGCTAGAAAATAAATATACCTTAGTAATTATATTTTGATTCTATGTACAGCGCTGTTTTCGTGCATCTCGTTTCAGCTGCAATATAATATTCATTGCCAGCAAAATACCTGGCGCTCATGAATGCATCTACGCAGGGTAGATTTCCCGAATTAGCTTTATTAAATCCACTTTCGGTCATCTCTTTTAGTATATTCGTTTCCTAACTCTGATGAAATCGTCTCGTCTCGTTATTAACGAGACCTTGATTAAACCAGTTTTCGGATTAAACCTCTTATTTTTTTCTTTAAACGCTAATTAAGACATCGAATAGGAAGACTACAAATCAATGACGTCAAAGCTGTCAGAGGTTGAGATTCGTTGTATGACGTAGGATATGAAATTCCTATAGTATTTCAAGCTATATGTCTACTTAACGGAAAACCGTAGCGCCTAAAGTTCAAAAATATTTAAATTGATTTATCTCGTGTACACAAAACAAATTGTAAAATATATATGGACGGGAAAAACGGAAATGTCCATTGAGTCATATTGGAGTAGAAGAAATATCATAGCAAATAATAATAAGTTTTGTCAGTAAAATTAGTTAGATAACTAAGTCAGTGAAGATGTAAAATAAAATTTGTCTAAAAATTGGGCAAGTTTTAATACAAAGGATATGTATGCTATCAACGATTTTAAAATTATGTTCGAAAACTTGACATATTAAGAGAAGCACTAAGAGGCAATCGACACATACCATCATTGTTATTTAAGCTACTACTGTCGGCCATTCTGGAGAAATCCTTCATCACAACTTACAGTGAAGATAAAGCAAGTGCTCTGATAGAACTGTTTTACTGGTGGTCGACATTACGTGTTGGTCTGTAGATAAATAGCTCGGAAACCAACCACATTGCAACTGATTACATAATTATGAATAGAAAGTTACAGAGAGACCCAGCTCTCAAATACAATAATTGGAAGATTGAAAGAATCTAAAAAAATTAAAGATTTGGCTTAAAAAAGATAAAAATTTGAACTTCAAACAACCAAGTAACCAGATAAATAACAACCTTAGCAACCACAGAATGTAAATTTCTACTGAGGATTGCTAAAAAGTAATCACGATTTTATTCTGAATGCTCTACAAATGGAACTAGGAAAGTTTTGCAATATTGTACACCCGTAAGCAGGAGATTGTACAAAGTCTACGCATGTTGAGATAGCTTCTAATGTGTACTGCAGCCAGTAGGACGTACGCCGGGTATTAATTCCTTCTCAGTTTTGTCGATGACAAGTGCTTGCAATGTGGTCCTGGTCTAAAGCGGAATATTAGACAGTCTTGAAATGCAACTCACCACTGACTTACCAATACTAGAAATGATATTTAATACACACAAGATTATCAAACACAACCTACCAAATGCGCGATAAGCAATAAAATTGTAGCCCAGGCTCCCATGAGTTTTATTAAAATCCAGCGACCTCACCAACTCACTTAATGTAATCTAAAGAAGATTGTGCTAGATAAACTTTCCATTTATCATGTCAATATATTTGATCAAGATCCAAATTAGAAGTTTGTCTGCACGAAATATAGACTTCAAATACTTTTAATTATAGGGCGTGAGACATTCTCAGTGGATGAGCAATGTGCTAACTTTCGGGTACCATTCCGTTTTTCGTATGGTTAACATATAAAAAGATGTTTATGAATGTGAGGAAAGAAGCACAATAAATTGACCGTGTATGAACTTGTATGCCTAAAAATTGCATGAGTAAATACATGCACGGAAAGCAAGACTTTAGTTGAATTATTACTGAATTGTTGGACATGACACAGCAGCAATATCAGATAAAATCAAATAGTCAATTTGCACTTACGAACGGAATTCAACTAACCTTTCTCTAACTGCTGGTAGAAAGACAGTTTGGACGAATATGTAGTGTAATTTAGTCTTGAAGATCACCATACAGTGGTACTAAGTAGTGGAGGATACAGAGGAGTATAATACCATGTGGAGGTAACTGGACCTCCGAGTAGTATGTGAAGCAGATGTCCTCGTATTGTCTAAGTAGCAGAAGCCTTTGGTGCCAGAGAATTCTTCACAAACGCGTTACACAAAAATAGGATAAGAGCATAAAAAGCTAAAAATTAAGAGAAACTGCCAATCCTAAGTGGCACCTGCAAGTACTTCTGTTTTGTAGTGAAATGCGTTGGTTAAGTAAAGAATCCGTATGTTTGCATTTCTTAAGAGCCAACGATGTTTGGAAATATGTAATGTATAAAACCTAGATAACATTCTTGCTTCTGTAAAACCAGTAAATTGTCATTTGTTTTGAAAATAGTGGCGAAATGAAATCCTAGATGCAAAATCTTCATTGCAGATATGAAGCTTGTTCAGATATCCATGGTGTTTGGTACGGGAGTCAATAACTGACACATTCCCTCGCTGCGAACTTTACTTTAGTAGAGCAAGTATATACATTATTTATGGGTTGCCAAACACCAGAATGTATCCTTATCTAATATTAATAAGTTCAACGCAATTCAACTGGGAGAACTGTTTAATTTTAATTGCACGAGGAACGACAATTAAATACAAATGCTATTATCAATGTTTACTGCTGTAATAGAAGTCATAAACAACAGCTACTGTATAACATATGTTATTTATCTTCTTATTAACATCCGTAACAACAGGTAAAATACTTTGATGCTATTGGTGAGTGTAATATATATTTCGAAAACATAATCTAATTCAACTTCCCTGTGATATATATCAATACATCTTTCATACGATTCCTTGATTTTATACTCGTCAAGCCAACTGTCTCGTGCTTGTTGTGTTCACTCCTAATAAGTAAAGAGAGATCTATAGTTTGTCCACTATGGCTATGAAATAGTATGGTGATATCTATAGTTCCTTTGTAAATAATTCCTCCTATGAGTTTAAATTTACTGTCATTCACCTGCTGTTTAAATTGGAATAGCAAATGCTCTCTTATGTTCAATACCACAGTTCATTTTGGCATCACAATTTGTTATTCACCCAGTACTAGCCTATGACGTTTGGTACCTCATACGGTACTACATGAGGTATATAGTACCTCATGTGGAGTATAGAACAAAATTCATTTTATAATTCCACATGGCATTTGTTTAAAATGTTCTCTAAGAGTATTTTCTCGTATTTTAGTTGGTTACTTAAATTATTAAGCGAAATACTTGTGATGTTTCAGTAGTATTTACAACTAGAATTGGTAAGTGGATTCCAAGTTTAAGTTAGTGATTTGAACTGTTTCAGACTTGGGATACTGAACTAGAAGCAATTGCCCAAAGGTGGGCTGATCAATGCCAGTATACAGCAGATAAATGTAGGAATAACAAAAGTAAGTATTGTGGTATAACTGGTCTCCGGCAGACAAGCTCACCACTTCGGTGTCATTGCTCAAACTAGAACTTAAATTACTCAGAATAGGTGTTTCTTGGTTTCTCAATTTCCTTAAGAGTGCACTGCTCCGGAAGTGAAAATGCAACATCAAAATAATTTTGTAACATTTTTCTTGTAACAAAGAAATCGAAAAATTCATGAAACTAAAATATAATAGTTATAAAGTGTGTAAATAACAGGTTTCATTTTAAGCAGATTTTAGTACTGATCTTGGCTTAAACATTTTCATACATTTTACTTGGCAATTTCAAGTATAATTTGAGTTTACGTCCTAACATGATTTAAAGAAAAATGACGATAAGCAAATTTGATTAATATTTTTATTCATTATTACAGCAATAGGAAATAAATATAAGTCAAACTTATTTAGTTACGGACATTATATCTTAGCTTGGTAATAATTATTACGCAAAAATTGTTTTTTTTTTATAAACGTAAATGACCTGAAGGTAAACAAACAATTTTGAAAAAATTATGAAAACCTATAAATTTGTCATTGATTGTTTTATTAATAAATAAGTGAGTAAATGAAGTAAGCTACAAAACTCTAATACATATTTTAAAAGCTGTGAATATTATTTACAATTTTGTAGCTTACTTCATTTACTCACTTATTTATTAATAAAACAATCAATGACAAATTTATAGGTTTTCATCATTATATAAAAAGTCGCGAGCAGTGTTTTATTTTATTTAAAATTAGTTTCAGTATTAAAGTTGACTTCTAACTTTGAAAGGGGCTAATAGACTCAGAAGAAATATGTTTGACTTTAAGAAATTATCAATAATTCTTAATTTTCCTGATAGTATCTAACTTAAACTAAACTAATCGATCATAAATATAATTTTCTAATAATTTTCTGCCCGGCATGAGCTTTAGATGCTAAAAGTCATAAATGAAATTCAAATTCACTTTACCTGCTTTAGAACATTTTCATAGATAGTGAAGATGTGTAAATTAAATTAGATTCGAAGAAGAAATAACTAAAAATGATATCATTATTTTAATTCGAGTAGTTTTGTAAAACAAGGATAGCAATTCAACATTAAACAATTAGTTAAATATAACGTTGCATCACTCTTGGATTAGAAATGTTTAGATCTCTGACCAATCTGACTTATTTCAAGTCGTCAGAGTTGTAAATCCTGGGCAGAATGGAGGCACAAAACGTGACACTTAGAGCAACACTCACGGTACAGGAGAGCATGCCATTACTAAAGAGTTAGGTTTATGTACTAGCAAATGTCAGATCACCGGAATCTTAAAGTGGACTTTTTAGTTATTATTTTAATTTTATTTCTGTCTTTTGGACAACTGTAATTCAGGCTGAATTTCAGTCACGTTTGTATCTGCTTGATAGCTGTAATAACAAATTATATGTTGGTAATGAATATGAACTGTACAATACACAATGTATTAGTATCGTAATAATTCAATCAATACAGACACTATAGATATCGCCGGAAACTACGTTATATTATATGACATATAACATTGCTAAATATATTATAGTTTGGTGTACAAACAAGGTCCAAGATATTGAAGGTCTCGCAGAGGTTATAGTACGGTGATATTTGTTCACAATTTGGTCTTGTGCTTGATATGCTTGCCAAGTTTGAATATTTGCGTAAATTTCAAGTATTTTTGTGAAAAATTAGAAAATTTAATTCTAAAGTTCTCGCTGTGGTTTCCACGTAATTTTTAATATGGCGGTCAACATGACGCATGCCAATTTCATATGTTTGTACAGACTAATGTGCGAATTGTTTTAAAGAAATATCTTATGTTATCCCATTCTCTCTGTATTTGTAGCACAGTATAAATAAATCACAACCATATTCAATCCACTAGTGGGTGAGGCCTCTCCCAGAAGGGAGGAGTTTGTCTACTGCTCCCATGCTAACCAGACGGGTTGGGAGAGCGCAGTATATTTGTAAATATATTGGTACAATTTTTAGATCTCTTTCGGTTATATCAAATTTTTGCAATATGCTTGTATTGAGTGGCTTGCAAGATTTTAGTCTGACGCTTGGAATGAAATTATGAATAAGAAATCATCGTGTCGCAAGTAATGGCTAATCTTGACATTGAAAGAGGCTAGCATAAGGCCAATATGCACATCCAGTGCTTGTTAAAGCGGATGCATATGTTAAATATTATGAACATAAGTCGCATGGCAATATTACGTATCACCATTTGATTAATGCTCTATCCAAGTTAGCTTAATATACACAATTGCTTTCAATTTTAATTAATAGCTGCTGCTCCTAATAAACGTACATTGCATGTCCGGAATGTACACGATAGCAAAGAAACACCCATATAAATCAGCAAGGTAACTCGGGCAGCAAGTTGACACGGCACCAGCTACCTGCAAGACCTATGAAACAGCGACAGTCTTCACTACTACTATTTCTGATTTCTAATTGCTTCTGCATAGTGAGGTTTTCATACGTGTACTACTTAGGACACTAATGTCAGAAGCACCCAAGTTTACTTAGTACACTTATAAAATACTCTACTTTTCAGTAGAACATGGATACAATTGAAGAATTATTTTCCATGGACCTACCTAAGCTGCATGACACCCTAAAATACTTACTGTTTGGACAACAAGGAAACAGGAAGGACAGAAGCACAGAAATGGAGTTGACCCCACAAGAAGCCCACAGGTTACCAGCGGGTCCCTCGAAATCAAACTATAATTTGGGAGATCAGAAGAAATATTTTAGAACCCAGTGGAGATTATTATACAAATGGCATATTACTGAACACTACGATTCTAAGATCAGAAATTGATACGACAAAACATACTCTGAGTAAAACTCCACAAACCTGACTTTAATTTGGTCGAGTTTTCCGAAACACCATCCAATTTCAAAAACAGATCATCACAGCTATTCTACGGGGGACAAGACAAAGAGTCAACGAGGAATAAGGAACGAATTAGTAGAAGAGTGGAAATCACCCTTAGACGAAAGCAAGAAAGCAAGGTCTAATTCAGTCTAGAGATCACGAAGGAAGTGATCCAGCGTGTCAAGGTTGTCAGGTTGTTGTATTTTATTTTTTTAGAGGCCCTGTAAAAAACGATGAAGACTCGAAAAATCAAGGAGCCTGTTCTGGAATGACACGCTAACACACCACTCAGATTCATCACAAGCAATAAGAAATAATGAATTTTGATTGCTTTGCTTAAAAGGAAGGTCGTGTCTTTTTTATTTTGGGCTAGAATGTAACGAGAAATACATTTCTGACGTACGTTTTTTCGTAAATGTTTTGTGAGAGTTAAGGATATATGCCACTTATCTGAGGGCTATGGTGCATTAGTCTGAAAACACACAATCCGTTTTCAAATAACGGAAGAAATTGTACTCAAATGCATATAAATACATATCGATAAGGCACTTTACTCAAGAGGAATTTGTATGCATTTGGGTATCATTTCCTCCCTTATTTCAAAAAGAAATGGGTGTTTTCCGGCTAATAAATCGTCACACGCAGAGAAGCGGCATATACCGTTAATTCTCACAATAATTAATTTAGAACAAAACTGAGTTCAGAAAGGTATTTCTCGTAAAATTCTAGCCCAGAATGATATATGACACGACCCCCTTCCCTTTTAAGATAGTTCGAAATTCAATATGGCGGACTTCTAGACGGTAGGCGTGAATAACATACTCGCCAGCAGGTAGCGCCTTTCACCAGGTACATATTACTGTGTGTTTGCTTTCCATTTATTTCAGTAATTTAAGAATGTAAGTGTATTTCCACACTTTTTAATCGTTTTCCATAGACAGAAAATTCATTTCTATATCATCGGTATCTCCCAAATAATTGCGCTCGAGCGGCCAAAATTGGGGGTGTCCTTATACTTTGACATTATAATCATGACAGAAGAAAAAATATATAATCCTTTTCTTCCCCATCATTATGCTTGCTTGTCAGGACGGACACCCTAGAAGGCCGGTTGGAAAACTTAGAAAGCTGCAACAGTAAATAAACTATATAAAAAGTTTGCCCAAGAGACCTACAAACTCCTCACGTAACATCTGAACAAAATACTACGGCATACATTTTCTCATAAAATCGTTACCGAAATTTTTCGGAATAGCTAAAATACACTTCAAATTCTCAGCAGAAAATCAGGAGTGTTAAGAGTTAGTCCTACAGACATACTATAAATATAAAATAATTTATTAACATGTAGAAAGTACAAGGGACATAGAACTAGTTTCAGTATACAACAACTGCAAATATGTATAATTAAAATCAATCTGCAGTCAGGGAACATGGGTGGCATCAACTCCAACACTAGCGAAGAGGGGTCTATAGATTCTAAGGTATAAGAATTAAATTTGCTTTGGCGACAAGGGATTTTTTCCCAAAGAAAGATATGGCTGCTGGAGAATCTGTTTGTGTAGCGAATGTCAACATACATGTATGTACGTGTTGATTAAACGTGACATAAGAAACCTATGCTTGACTATAGATCGTTAGATGACACCTTAGGAATATTTGCTACGACGTTTAACAATTAACCCTTTACACAACAATATAAAGAACTTGAGTTAGAACTCGAGTCGAGGCAAGCCAAAATTAGGCCAAAATGACATCTAGAAATGTATGTATAGGATTGTTAAAAGATATTAATTTTTACACATTTAGTCGGCACACCCAAATACCCTTAAAATCGATTAAGAGTGAGGATTTATGTCTGAAATTAATTATAGACAGGGATTTGCGAAAAGATTAAAAGAATGAGAAAGAGCGTTTATTCTTAGAGGGAAGAGGCTATAAGAGGAAAATATTATAATAAAAAATGAACGAAATTACGAAACCAAAAGGTCAAAAGGAGACTAGAATTTCGAAACAGAGCTATGAGAGTAAACTAATTACTCCAAAACTATAACAACAAACTGAAAAATCTAAATCCAGAACTTATTCAAAGAATCAAGGAGAGAAAATTTGAGAATACTGTGCTACAAGATCCATCACTAATCAGATACAAAAATGTAAATGATATGTAATGAAAGCATTCACCAAAAGCAATTTACTAACATACAAGATTTCAAGATAATAAATTTAAAACAAAGAAATGAATTTAATAGCATTCCAAAATACATTAGAGAAAGTAAATTGTTTTTTTTAAAATACAGAGAGACAATTAGACAAAAGAAATAAACACTAAAACTCAAGGGTGCCAAAGTGCATATGTTACTAGAGTTAAAGAAAAATCTTGAAATTGCTTTACACAAACAAAAATCTTTAAATGGAGTCATTGAAACCCATTAGGCGTAATTTGTATACACAGATATAAGCGATCTGCAACATAGCCTTCTATACAGTAATCTAGTAGTTAGTGCCAGGTGTATACATATTGTACAGTTCAGACAAACATGTACAGAAAGGATAACTACTGCAGGTTCTAAATATTAAACACACACGGCAATCTAACAGCCACACAGACAGGATACCCGTATGTACATACCGGATGTTTAGTGGATGCTTATATATACACAATGAAACTGTGGTAAACATTGCTTTTGAGCTATTTTAGTCACTAATGACTTCGATCCGGCAAGATTCCATTAGCTGTTAAGTTTCCAAATATTCATGCTCCTGCCTGGATCCAAAAGCTAGAACCTCGCCTGATGGCTCAGAGCACGAAAATTCTTCGTTTCATATTAATGGAAGGCTCGAGCTCCATATGTCATACCACACTGTAAAATATGAATAAACTTATTGTAAGAACTTCAGAACAATCATGAAGGTATATTAGGGGAATTAAGGGAAGGATTATTTCTTTACAAGCGCATACATTAGATTGTAGAGGCCATTTGAAATTAATGTCAACAATATCAGAAACAAGTGAAAACGAAACGAGAAGTTTGGTACCCGACTTTTCTGATTCTGCACACCAAATATCTGAAGTCTGTGCAAAAAAAAAATAACTTGGGAAGCAAAAGGCTAATTGCACCGTACTATTAAGTATAGCATTACCTAAAGGGAAATAATAATGCAGATTCTCAATGACACTCCTCAACGCAGAAGAGCTAACACGCGCTCATTGTTTCCATCTAAGCCTGATGAAGAAAGGAAAAGGAAAGCACAGCTACCATAACTATATTCGGTAGTCGAGAAACAATTAATTACTTTGCTTTTCGAATACATTCAATAGTTATATTTTGCAAATGGAAATTCTGTAGAGATTTAAGATTGTGCTCGCTGACATAAGTATAGGAGATTTCGCTTTCTTAGAAAAATGAAAAATAATTACCTATTTTAAGAATTGGCAGTATTATTTATGTAAGATGAAATAGTATAAACTCTAAGTCAAACAAACTCAGGTATCACGTAGCTCTTTCCTAATACACAATTTCTTTCAGGAAACGAAGCTGTAGGACAGAATCGAGGCATGCACATTTGGTTACATCCTTTCTCAGACGACGATGTAAAATTGAGAATGGTAGTATTGGGATGGTTCGATGGATTTTATGTTTACAGCGAAAGTTATGTTCCTAAGTAAGTACACCATCTGATAATCTAAACAATGTTATTTTTAAAAGCTGTTTTTGTATGCATTATAGGGGCTACGGCTATTTAGAAACAGGGCAGATGCCAAAATATCATTTACTACAAAAAATCATACAAGTTTGCATTTATTTCCTTGAATTTGTTTCCTGTCTGAGATTACATACCGCAACAAATTCCACAGTTCAGCACTGTTTCAACTCACTTAACCTTTGTTTGCAACAGTTTTTAGTTTTATCTTTCCCTCCTCCACGTATTGCAATATAGTCCACTTCACTTCATGTTCTCTGTGGTATGTCGATAGTTGATAAGGTACAAATAGAGTAAGTACGGTGGAATTCGTTACGTCCGTAACAATTTTTACTGAAAATGAGTTTGTGAACTAGTACGTTGCTCGTGTGCAGAATACACATGTTTTTCTTTCAGAGATTCAGTCATTTATTTATATCGATCTTCTTAGATGTTTATGGAGGAATGTTTGTAACTGCTTGACTCACTCGCACACATTTGGTCTTATCGTTATGTTTAGGACATAACAAGCGTTTCATTCAAGATGAAGTTCCTTGCGCTATACTCATTCTGTTAGAACTCAGAATTTTCTGGCAAACAGGTTGCATGTGCTTTAGGATCGTCGTGTAAGATTACTATTTTATTATGTGTTATAACCTTTCATACATTTCTGCTTTCTCTCTTACTTGCTCGGTGATGTTAGAGTAGTTTTCGCTTTTATTGCTGTTTTGCTCCTGGGCGATTTTTGAGGGAACCATTCTCGCGCAAGTTTTGCTAGGCGGGTTGAACACATTTCAAATAATTTGCAAACTAAGCTACATCCCGATTTGGAAGTTTGTGAATATTTTTAACTATAATTTTATGAGAGTACGGACATTTCAGATACTGCACAGTTATGTTTGTATAGTAGAATACTTTTTGACGATTTTACAGTGGAGGAGGAGTTTGTTAAACTGCTTCCTTTTCAGGAACGAACTAGGGGAGAAGACAGTTTCAATGTGTTCCTTAAATTTGTGAAGGAGACTAACTTATCTGTTTCAAAACCTGTGATTATAACGACTTCTTCAATGACTGGAACAAATAAGGGCTTTCTTGCTTTTTGTGATAAGGACGAATCTTTTCTCAAATTTTTATGGTAGCATTGCGTTCTCCATTAGAAAACTTTATGCGCAAAGGTGTTGAAGTTCGAGCATATAATGAAAATAGTAACGTGTTTTGTAAATCATATCAGATCATATGACACTCGTCAGCTGTTACTCAAGGCTCGTTTGAACATTTGAAGCGCTGAACAAGGCGATGTAATTCTTTACTCAAAATTAAGGTGGCTTAGTAAAGGAAAAGCACTGGAACAGTTCTGCACTCTTTTGGATGAGATAAAGGAATTTCTTAAATCTTCTCCCGGGCAATATTACGAGGAATTTGATGATATTTCCTGGTTATTAGATTTGTCTTTTTTTTGGCAGATATAGCCTCCAAATTAAACGAGTTAAAACTCGAATTGCAAGGAAAAGATCGTAATATTTCGGGTATGTTAGATGAAGTACATGCTTTTCAAAAGAAACTGAAACTATGGAGTGCACTTGTAAACAAAAAATCCCTCTCTCACTTTCCGAATTTGAAATCTATTGTGGAAACTACCAATAACAGTGTGTGTAATTTTCATTCTTTAACCCAGCATTTTGATACCCCTTTTAATCGGGTATGAATCAGAAGGCACAGAAGGAAAGCGTGGTGTTACATATTACCATGTAATACGCTGCGTCTGGTGACAGGCGCCATCTCATGGTGGTATTTGGGAACTCCAGCACGAAACACTACAGGTGAGTGCGTGGTGTACTAGCAGATGGATCTCATCTCGTGTAGAGAGTGCTTGTGTGCAATAGTGATAGCAGTATAGAGTGGCAAAATGGGAAGCATTAATCCCATGAACGTCGTAAAAATACTAGAATCAAAGTTACGATTTGTCAAATGTGGAAAGTACCCCGGAGTGGAAGATACACATTTCGCAAGTGTGTTGTATGAAATGATAATGCAGGAATACAATGGTGCGGACACAGAAATACAGGAAGAAACGTTGGACAGATGGCGGGATTGGAAAGAACATGAACAGCGTGTACTCGACATTGGCCGTTGACGAGTACAGGACATGCATCCCCACAACAATTGCAGCAGGACAGCGCACGGAAAGTAATTATGAACAATCACCACCGCCAAAGCGTAGGCATAGTGTGATTTAATGTATCCGTGACGCCACATTGGTGAATATATACGAATACTACTATTACCATGGCTTCAATTCGTACAGCAAACTGCAGAGATGATATAAGTGCATTAAAAGTAGATCCAATTGCAAATAAATTTTGGATTACAGAAGTAAACAACGACAAGGTGCGTACTTCGAGGTAACAGACAGTCAAAATTAAAAAGTATAGAACTGTATGTAATGTCACAGTTCGATAGGGCATGGGAATGTGGTTCATCCGTCCACTACTGGCGCAAAGAAATGTGGGCCCAGGAAGCCGCGAGACGTGTCGAACTTGACAATGTTAAAGCGTCTATGACATTCATCGACAAACTGCAGGCTGATTACGGCATTACTGCGCGACACATTACTATGTTCGTCACACGTACAGAGATAACAGATGACCAGAGTACTCGTCAGACTGCACGATACATATCACATCAATAATTATATTACGCAAGAGACTTTGGTGCAAAACAATGTGTGGAACAGTGATCAAAGTCAGTTTTTTATGATGTGTCTTCATCATCCACAGTATCACACAGAGAAGAAAAACACACACACTTTAGTGCTGCAATCTGTGCATAGCTCTACCCACAGTTATACAATTGATGTGTCTATCTCAATGGGTGGCATAATAGCCAAGAAACTCTACGTATTTTCAAGAGCCACAATGCCGATTCGGCCCACATATTGCACAGAAACTTGCAGAAACATGCCCTCGTAACATTTACGTGGAGGCAAGTAAAAGTGGCAAAATGACGAAAGCCCATTTGCAAAGTTTTCTCACGAATACGTATTGGTGAATACCTATATATTTCTCGTAGGTGATGGGAAGTGCTTGTTGTTGTGTGATTCGTGGTCCGGACATACAGATCGTTCACTGTTACAAGTGTTTCCCTAACAAAGATGTTACGTTGAAGATATTACCAGCCAAGACAACGAAATATCGTGAACATCTGGATGTCTGGTTCTTTCGGCAAGACAAGCTATATTTCCGGTGGATCTTTGATTTCGTACGACTCAACATGACAATCTCAGGTGAATTTACACGATCGTTATTTCATTATCAAGCTGCACTCTGTGATATACAATCAACTTTCCGCACCGATCTATAAGCCTATGTTGCAGTATGCTTAGCAGAAGGCCAGATACGACATCGGTTCAGTCATATTGTCATTTGATAATGTCATTAGTGTCGCATTTGACATAGGATTGTTACCATGCAGAGGTGATGCTGACTTTGAGTCCGTAGTGAAGGTCAAATGTACGTACTGTATACTGTCTCTGTGTTTTGACCACCTCCTTGCCAACTCACATCTGCACTTTGAGAATTAGCTGGTTCGTGCACACTTTCCGGTCAGCGTAGCAGCCTAATTTATTTTCAAACAGCCTAATTTATTTTCAAGTTCTTCCGTATTGAATCATTTTACTGGTATCACCGTCGCTTCGCCGGTTCCATATTTCTTTTGGTCCTGATAATAATGATTTCTTGTCTCTGTACTGCTCTATTCCGTACATAACGTACTGTACTCTTCATGTCCGTACATAACGATGCCGCCTGTCACCAGATGCAGCGTATTATATGACAATGTATAACACCACTCTTTCCTTCTGTGCTTTCTGATTTACTCCCGCTTATCTTGTCTGATTGCAGGACTTTGTTTTTGCTTATAACCTAGTATATTACCTCTTTTATCCTTTATGTAGTTAGTAACAGTGTTTTATAACATGAAAAAAACCTCATTGCTGACTACTGTGTTTGATTTTTTATGCATTATACTACCTCGCATTCTTTTGACACTTTCTTCCATTCCCATTTTCACATATTCTTTTCACTGAGTTGGCAACACTGTGATTTACATACGGCATTCACATGTGCTTCTACATATTCTAGACTCAATCATTAATCATATTTACTATGTTCAGCATTTCAATTTTCCCGTTTCTTCTCAGCTCTTCTCTAGCACATTGGCCAATCATCCATGAGCTGGCGCTGTTACTACTTGACTGCATGATTTTTAATGAAGACTATCACTACTGGATTCAACGACCTGAAATTAGTTCCTGTAGAAATTTTCATTAGGTTTCTCCTGTCCGAGTTCGCGCCGCGATATCTTGTCATTCGCGGGTGTCCCTTGTAAGATGTCTGATGACGACATATCCTCAAGAATTAGTAAGAGCTCACGAAGAGTGCCACGAATAGCAACAGAACAGTTATCCGGCGGAGTATGATATAAATGCGATGCAGTAACCAATTCCACAGAGGGCGTAAAACGCTTTAATATCTCAGGATTGAGATACTTTAACAGACTCCAAAATAATATAGACCAATATATTTGCTAAACACGATCAGTAAAATATTCGAGAAAATTATAGCCCAAAAAATTAATCAAAAAAGGAAATGTGTGGCTAATTGTAAACTACAATATGGTTTCTGACCGGGCAAGTCAACAGAAGATGCCATCCATGAATTGTGTAAAAGTATATACACACTGAAAGAAGGAAATTGTAAGTGTTATTGCAATCTTCTTTGATATTATGAAGGTATTCGACAAGTTGTGGTGGCCCTCATTATTAGTGCAACTAAAGAAGCTAAACATATATAAGAAATTATGGAGGTATTCGACAAGTTGATAGAAGTAGAGACGGCGGATGGCGTCGTGGAGAAGATCCCAACTAGAGCCTGTCGTCAGGGATCAGTGTTGGGACTGTCTTTTTGGACCTGGCCTTCCAGCCTCGCCTGGAGATGTTGAGCGGGATGCACCAAGTTGAAAGGGTGATGGGATATGCGGACGACCTGGCGGTCGTAATGAAGGAGAGTAGTCGTCTTGATCTTCAAACTAAAACCAACGAAATTATAGAGAAAATGACATCTTAGTGTAGAGGGAAGAAACTAACAACATTATCCGATAAAACAAAATACGTATTATTTAAAGGCAAGCTAAATTACAACAAAAGGACAATGATTAAAGTAAATGAGAACACAATAAAAAGAGAAAGACATATTAAATATGCATGCCTATTATTGGACGAAAAGTTATATTTTTGGAAACACAAGAAAATTGTTAAAAACGAAGCAGTCAAAATTACGCACAAGTTAGTTAACATTGCTGGAATGATTTTAAAATTCCTATGAAAATAATACGTATATACCACGATGTTATAATAAGAGCAATTACAGGCTATGCCGCAAACGTTTGAAGTCATCAACTCGATGATGTTAGACAGAAAATAACAATTGATCGAGCGCAACGACAGCTACTGCTGCGTCTATCAAGCCCCTATATAACTACTTCAACTGAGGCTCTCCGAGTCGCACTGGCTGTCCCTCCTCCATATCGAAATGAAGATATTAAGTGCTATGTATTGGCAAAAAAGAAAGTTCAGGATAAATAAATTAAAACTCTACATAGCTCTGCAGAAAATATCTCTGAAATTAATTCAATCGTTATCGATACATGGCAGAACCAAGTGGGAAGAAACCGAAAAAGGAAGGAGATTATATAGTATTCTTCCGATTCTTGAGGAACGATTGGACATGAATCTTGAACCTACGGGAGGTTTAATGCATTATCTAACTGGCCATGGTCCCTTTCGACAGAAGCTGCAGCAGATGAATATCGCCGAGGACAACTTATAGCATACTTGTGGGGTAGTGGCCAAGCCCGAGCACGTTCTTATTCTATGCCAAGAAACGGAACATCTTGCTAGGGATGAGAGAGAACTCTTGGGGGAGATCCCTGTCAAAGAAGTTCTTAGAACTACGGAACTGTTGGCGGTCCCAGGAGACTAACAGATAGAATATCTAACCACTACTAAAGGAAATTTACTAACGGCGTGGACCGCTTCACACAAGGGGCAAGATAGAGGGGAATAATGTAACACCTATAATAGCAAGCTGATGAGCGATCGTGTCCGCGCAACCACGTTGTGTTAACCGCGTCTAATAAAAAAAAACTAACTGTGAAGTGAAATAAAATATGAACGTGAATATAAATTGGATAATTGTGTATGTTGGAACCCGGAAGAAATAGCGCCTTGAGACGGAAACGATCACAAGAGACGCTAAAGTGTGTGTGTGTGTGTGTGAATGGAAGAAGAGGTAATGATGGAGATCTTAGCGAATGAGGGAGTTAATAATTAATAATAGTGCTAATAAAGAAAAAAGCTAATCTTCTGGAACCCGGAAGCAAGTGGCTAGAATGAATAAGAGGAATGTGTGAGAAGAGAGTGCGTGAGTTAAGTGAATTGTGTATATAGTGTGGTAAATGAAAATGAGACTGCAGAAGGAACAACCTGTGACACGATGAGGAAGAAGAAACAGAAACTTCCAGGAATAGGATGGCGAAAAAAACTTTATGGATTTACCAACGCATCCACGCGCACCTAATCCTATTTCTTACCTTCTTGCAACAAGATGAAACAGCCATAAGAAGAAGCAGCTCAAGTTATGTGCTTGTCCTGTGTCAGTCCCCCTTGTTTAAGTCCTTAAATGTTATGTGCTTTATGATTTTTTCTAATACATATAACACAAGTAGATAGCATTTCATCCAAACAAAAGGTCCAAAACATGATACAAAGGACAGGAGAACATTCCGTACGCATGACAAAAGTCCGTTCCACAACCCCAGACGTCTCAGACTGATGGAACACAGGAGATTCTTGGAGTGCGGGAACTCAGACAATCCAAGAATCTCGAGAGACATGCCAGCCTAAGGGCAAGAAAAGCGAACATCTGCTCGTTATGCACGTCCCAGAAAGTGCACAACTAGTCCTGTGCAATTGATTCAAAGAGGCAAGGGTGGAATGCAGGTCGTTAATGAAAAAAAAAGAACTGTACAACTGAGGAAGGGAAGCCTCCCTCATTCTTCAGAAGGGACCCTGTCCGAAGCAAAATATCAAGGCGTTTCTGGTTCACCTTCCTCAACGGGACGGGCGTCTTCTGGATTGTCCACATCCAGTGCAGGTTGTATTTTGCTTAGATCCTGAATGAGTTGTCTCCAGAATTCCCAAACATTGGGAAATACGTTCCATGGTTCCTGGATTCGAAAGTCGCGAAAAGCTTCAACGTTACGCGCCTGGGCCAAATACAATGACATCAAGTGGGAGTCGTCTGGAGGTCACTGTATATCTTCTTGGTGAAGGCCAAGTTCAAGTAGAAAATGGGCGAGAGATACTGGGAGATCCATCGGCGGCTCAGGAACGGAGTTTTCGTACTGGACTGGATCGCCGGAAGGATCCACACAAATATCAACTGGATTATGAAGTGGTTGAGGCCCAGTCTTCCGGAGGCCTTTCTTCTTCTTCTTCTTCTTCTGTGTCAAATTTGTCTCCGTTGAAGAGCAAAAAACGTGAGTAGAATGGGACACAATCACGAAGTGTACATGCTATGTAGCTCTACAATTGCAGTTAATATTACGAAAAGTGTATTAGTGCCTACCAAGTAATGTCAACAATAACTATGTCCTTGTCTGTTCGGCCTAAGTATCTTTATATTTTTCACTTTGCCGCAACACTATTTTCGGTAACATCTTGCCATTTCCAAACAGTGATCGCTGACTACATCAGTTGGGCCGATCCGCTTACATCGTTGACCTTTCCGCTACTGTCTGCTCTCACCGAAAATATTTCCTCAGTCAATACTTCAACTTAAAGAAAACTTTATCAGTGCCTTGTGATTTGCTTCAACCCGCCTTTGTCCGCACTACCGTGTTTGTGGATAGCACGCCTATGTCCATCGCAGTTGTGTTGGAAAATGGTACAGAACTTGTTGGTAGCTCGCTTTTCTCAAGTACATCCTATCTTTGTCACCGAGTTTCTTGCCGCAGTTGTGGCGGCCCTTCTCATATATCCGAAACAAGTGCTTATTATGTTCTACAACATTGCTAGTGTATTCTAGGAATCAATGTATTTGTCACGTAGACTACCTATTTGCATACCTTTGTCAATACTTTTGTACTATGTAATGTATTGTCAAAAAATAATAAAGTGGCTCGAGCTTCACACCGTCCGTTCCGGACGCAACCTAAAGGGACACACAGCTACGGTTCGGACCCAAATCCGCATTCGGACAAGAAATGCACTGGGTATACTCAACAAAACCGCATATTACCGGTATTCCAGGTTCATATAGGAACCCATAAAATGCCAAAATATTGAACGCTTTTATCTCAAAAGCAACTAAAACCAGAAAGGTGGTATTGTCCTCAAATTGTAGGTAATTTGATTATAAATAAAACGTATCGAAAACTTACTGCTGTAAACTCTGCCATTGGGATGATAATCACCGATTGTTTAAGAAAATTCGAAATTTTGCTAAAAATAAATCGAATTTTGAAATCTTGTATCCCGAAACTATGCAAGCTACAAAAGCGGTATCGTCTCAAACTGTAGGAAATTTATTTTTTCAATTAAGATTTAATCGAACACTTTTTGCTGTAAACTATGCCATTGGGAAGCTAATCAGCGATTTTTGGAGAAAAGTCGAAAATTTACAAAATAATCAAGTTTTGAAAGCTTGTATATCAAAAACTATGAAAGCTACAAAAGAAGTATTGAGCTCGAATGTAAATAAGATGTATGAACACTGTTCGTTGTAAACTCAACCGTTGAGGGAGATACTCAGCTATTTTTTAAGAAAAGTCGAAAAACCTTGAAGAAAGTAACAATGGCTTCGTATTTCAAGATGGCGGACCCGAAAATCGGGCACCTCCCTACGAATTAACTGTACTGAGAGTATAGAAGAACTATTCAAAATCTGTCGCTTTAATCCAGTATATCACGACTCTGGCTAATATTTGCTCTGAGCAACCACACTAGAAAGCAAAACCAATGGGGAGCCTTTTCAGCTAAAGAAATGAGTTGACTATATTACACGCCTGTGTATATCCAAGTCAGAAATATTATTACTAATGAACCAAACTCTCAATTTGTTCCGACCAGAGAAAACATGATGCAGGCTAATATATAATCTGTATTCATAGTCGATAGTGTACTATGCACGATGTTACTTCGACCATGGCGAATATGGCATGGCATAACATAATCGATTAATACTTTTACCGGAGCACAAGAACACCTAAAACATTATTTCGTTCATCTTTCAAAATTGAACGTAGCTGATAGTTAGCCATCAAATAAACGCTTAATATTCAATGTCATCATGACTTACAACGTTACCATAATGCCTAGATTTTGTTGCGATGTTCATATAACGATAGGAATTCATGTTTAACGCAGAGAGATCTAGCGTAAAGGTAAGAAACTTGTTACAAACCAAAAAGAAATACGTATGTACTACTTCTCTGTATGGTTCTCTGTCTTAATCCTTCGAAACCTGTGGATTAAGGTTGATTCACACACATAGGACTGTGTTTAATTGGTTTAATTTGCCTGCCTAAAGTCTCTTGGCACCCTATTCGGTGTAAAATGTATTTGAAAGCTCTAGTTAACTTACAGGTATAAGACTGTGCTCAGACTGTGCCCCTATTATGTCCCTTTCGAATCGCTTTGAAAGTGAATTTCCAAGGCGCGCTCCGATACAGACACTGCAATTGAAATTGAATGTGTTTGATTTGATTTTATTTGATTTTACTTACTGTAGACAACTTTGGCTTAGGTCAAGGGTACGTAAAGATCTTTCAAATACGTTTTAAATGTACAGCCTGCCAAGAAACTTCAGGCAGGCAAACAACGCGGTTTGTGCAAAGTTTTTTTTATGTGTCAATCAACAATTATATTGTATTGAAGCAATTGTAGATTCAAATGCAGATATAAATTCACTACTCCACCAACAGCAATCTTACTTGCCTTTTGTGATGTAAGTTGCCCACTATCAGTTACATCCTAGATTGTTACCTGAGGCGTATCTTTTTCTTTCCCAACTTCATTTTCTTCTTCTATTGATTTATATTCTTGACCTTGCTTTATAGACGAACAATTCGTTTGTATGCAATTTCTGTTTTCTTTCCCTTTAAGGCCTGCCGCGAAAGATTTTGTCCTAAGATTGAAAATTTCTGAAAATCGGGTACAACTGGTTATTTTGTTTAATTTAATTTTTTTTAACTGTGAGTTAACACTTAATTTTCAGCTGTAGGTTCTGTGCATTGAAAACCATAGTGCTGATTTGACCCAAAATTGTTACACTGAGCTTGAACACCAAAGGAAAAGATATGTGTTTTGTGTCTGAACAAATTGACATAATCTGGAATGTCCTTGTTACTTCGTTTAAGGAGCACTATTCGTTTTCCGTTAGATAAGTTTTTAATACGTTTTGATCAGAATACCCCTTGTTACTCGCTTAACTCTTCCATATTGTGACATAAATTCACTAATTTGTTCGTCAGCAATTCCATATGGTACTGTAGAAATAACTAATAGCACATTTTCATCACTCGCATTCTCAACTATTAGCGTATAAATATTGTCATTCATTGGGTATTTGATAACACCGGCACCTTTTCTTATCGTTTTCTGAAGCATTAATTCTTATACTAATTTTGCAAACATTTGATGAGAGTAGGCACCACATTATACAGCATATAACGTATCTTATGATAGTCCTAACTGATCGCGCAAAATTATATGGGCTTCAAATGAAGAATGTCTATTTGGCAGTTCATGGCATTCAATTTAAATAGAATTTACAAGTGGAATTCTGAATTGATTCATGTGTTTTAGAACTGACTTATATCACTAGAGTAACACTCAACTAAAGTCTTCTCCCCGCGCTATCACTATCGCTTGCAGCTGAACAGCTCACTTCCCACACGTCCACTTACAGCAACAACTAGCACGCGAATCAATTAGAATATTGAGAAGTAACCTCCATATGGCCAATATCTTCAGGCAAATACACTACACACACTTATTTATTGTTATAAAACGATTTACATAATTTGTATTTAACATTAACATATAATATATCAGCGTTCTGTCAACACCCACCACCTCTCAAATGTTATATTTTAAACATAATAATTACTTATATCCTGAAATGATTGTATGAATACATATACATCTGAATTATTTTAATGTAATTATTTTATCTAATTATGCATGGTTTGAGGAATATATAATTACCTACAAAAATGTTTATCTCAAACGGGATTCGAACCCACGACCACCAATTAGAAATTGCACTTAGCTAGCATGAACATCCCAACCGAGCTCCTTCTGAAGAAACTTGCCTGAATTTTAGGTGTTCCAAGACAATGACATCCATATCCGTTGGAAATACTGTTGTTTTTTCTCATTTGTCTTCTTAAATCTACTACGCATGCGAGAACTATGTTTGTTGTCTTTCCTTTCATTGCAAATCTTCCTTTATCTATGAAAAAGTAGGTGACAAAACCAGCACGGGCTCACATGTATGCATGGTTTTGAAATACTCTTTCATTGCGTATTTCAATAAGTGTTACTTTTCTCGACAATTAATAACATTTCAATATGTCTTATTGCACTGAAAACAAGGAAAATGCATCTGCATAAATTTCTCTCAATTGCAAAAGTTCACCCTACACTTCGGTGATCGAACCTGGCGCTTTTCGTTTACTCTTTGCGAAGATACCCAATGTTGGACTTAGAAAATTTTCAGCTCAAATCAGCCTTAATCAATACGATCAACATTTTTGGAATAGGTTTTACATAAGTATAACAGATAAATACAATGAAGATAAGTACGTTTGTTTTTCGCCGATTTCAAACTATTGTCCTATTAGATAATTTGGGATGCGACCGCCTTGTTTTCATACGTCTTTCATTTCATTTGAATTAAATGTTGGTCAAGAGACGCTAGTTGAACTTGCAGACGTGTTAATGCGTCATGTGCATATGAAGGTCAGCATAAAAAAAGCAATTTGTCAAGGCATTGGGCAAGGAGATTTCATGTTTCAAGTACAGCACCCGAAAGTTTCCATCAGAGACACTTGAGATGTTACGGGAATATATACTTGGTGAACCTCAGACCAGGAAGGTAATGATAGACTGGAAATTTGATAAATGTGTGACTGAATTGGAACAGCTTGCGTTAACAAGTTTCAGCCAACTTCTTGAAAATAATTAGATAAGTAAATGCTAACAACTACAAGGAACTTGGTGCTGAAATGCTACAAGTCAGACGATTAGCACGTAACATGAGTGTGAAGAAACACTTCTTTCAGAGACATCTGGATTACTTTTCCTCACATTTAGGAAACATCAGTGAGATTTCGCCAGGCAATATAATTTATGGAAATGTGATAACAAAGGAGATGAATTCTTCCTTCCAATTCTCGCATATTGGAAGATCGTTGGTCGCTAAAAAGGGACTCTGAACGTGCAGAATAAAACCGTTATCCCAAGCATAGATCCGGTAACCCGTTTCAGGTTTGCTCTCTGAGTTTAAAATTGTCTTCCGGAACTGGGATCTGGATTATCTATACGGGTTTGAACTAGTCTCCCCGAGATATTTTCTAATAATACCTGAACCAAAGTAGTTTTTGGCAACAAGAATTCATCAGGTATTGAATTAAAGAAGTTTCTCGGCATCGGAGAAAGTAACCTAAGCATTATTCATTCTTTTCCTCTTATGAAAGAACTCTTTAT
>JAGDQP010005844.1:47639-75722 GCA_022664845.1 Lepisma saccharinum | reverse complement strand
ATGACCTTCCACCTTGTTTAGTATAGTGTTGGTGTGCATGGGCATATTACCCCACGACGATGGGCGTTTTACCCGGATGGTGAGTGGGGTACTATGCCCTTATTGCTCGTCCTTTATAAACATCAGTGTATCTCCTACAGTATATAATACTATATAATCTAGCGTCCAGGCAGAAATGCTGTAAGATGTACCTCGCATTTGGTACGAAGAAAAATATAAAGAAGTGAGCATTTCACCCCCGATGACTCTATTTCATTAGTGAATGAACTTACAGCTGCGGCCAAAATTCTTAACTAGCTGAGGTAAGGTCCCACTGTGAGTCAGTGCTCCATGATCATCTTGTGAATCTGAAGAAAACCTGTAAAAGCCTTATGTAAGCTTCGAACTTCTTCAGTGCCAATCTAAGGTACGCTACGTTAACCACTGTTATTTAACTTTATTCGTATTGCGTTTGACTTTATTTATATCGTACTTTTTGCATTTCGTTATTATACGTATCGCACGTTTCTAATCGTTTAATTCATGTCGCGTTTGTTCGTTATCTCTTGACTGATATTTTTTGTTTTGTCTCAGTCTTGTCGCACGTATATTTTCCACTCGTTAGTGGTCCGCTTGTTCGTTTCTGTTCATGTCGCGCGTGTTCCTTTTCGTTACTCTTCCTCTCGCAGGCAATTTATGTTGTTCTTGGATGAGTGAGTCACCTTGACCGTTTATCATTAAACCGCCATGCGACATACTTTGTAGTATGACGATATGAAAAGCTTTTTAAAGTATCAGATACTATTTTCACAATTTTCGGGTACTATTCATAATACTATTTTAGCTGTAGGTCCTGGTTTCAGATCATTGGTTCCTCTTCATTGGACATTCAAGTCCATCTCAGTAGCTCATCCACGTCGACTGATATGGACAAATTGAAATTTACGACATCAATCGACATCGTCCCACGATATGGACTTCATATTAGATGGCAAACATCTTGGACAACGATATCGATCAAAATAATTCAATATCGATCACTGTCATTGCCATCCTTAAATATCGATCACTGTCAACGCTGAATATCGGTCATTGACATCGTTCAATATCGGTCATCGACGTTCCTTAATATCGTATATCTTTTACGTTAAATTTCAATTAGGTTGTGAAGTATAAATGGTTATGGGCGTGAAAGTTATTAAATAACACAGAGAATACGATTTCTCCGAAAGTGAACATAATATAATTGAACCCGATCTCAGGAAAAAATGTCAATTATAATGGAGTAGTACCCAAATTAGCGTACTGTAACGTACGCCAAATTGTTTTTATGTATTCATAAACAGAATTGAGTACGCTTTACACAGGTTACTATAAATGAGAAAATGCATAAATCTTGTATACTACAAACAAGATATGGTGCTACAACGGAATAAAATTTCACCTTTAATAAAGGGCAATAGTGCTTAAAAGTACAAAATCCTGTACTATAACACTTACATACTAATTGTACAAGTTTTTCTTAACTAATATAGCAATCGAACCTCCTTTCTTATCACAGTTTCAACTAACACAAAGCACTGCGCGGAGTTATACGCTATGTACACAGAGAACAAAAAACTAACGGGAAGCGAATCCGTTATTAAACATCCATGGCCTATATGGATCGACATGATCAAAATGAACATCGATTACCGATATGGATCGATATTGTTCACTGACGAATACTCTATTATTTTTAATTTTGGTTTATTCATTATGAACAAAATGTTTTGTAGAAAATCTATTTATTCTTTGCACAATACTTACTGTAGTTTTAAAATATAGATAAGTTAGTAATACCGATAATCGATGACGATCCCACGTAGTCCGAGCGGGGCCCCCCTCTCCTATCTGTCTTAGCGATGTGGGGCGATATGGGTCCCATTAGCGACCAACGTGCATGTGCTACTGGGGTATAAGATCCTCTCCGTAGTCAAACCATCGATCATCATGCGGGTTTAGAAACAAAACCAATGATATTGAGATATAGAAAAGCTAATATCATAAATGTATTTATTTGTTTGTTTATTTATTGGAGAGAGCAACATGATAGAAAAAGACAGCAATAATATAAATAAATAAATGAATAAATAATATTCATGCATGGTCTTGTGAACAGCATTTCCTAGCGTAACGCAAAATCGCCAAAGAACTCATACTGATGACATGCATTTGCGAAAAAAAGAATATTCAGTCACGATTCCAAAGCTACGTAATAACTACTGTACCGTCACAACCAACCATTGTATAAGGTCATACGCGTACGTACGTATGTATATACGTTGATAACATTATGAAAAGTGCATTTTAAAGGCAGGAGGAGGGAGAGAAGCGCTTGATTATTATAGCGGGAACTCCACTAAGGGTTTATTAACAGATAATAAATCTTGTTTGTGACGTGTGAAAAAATTACTGAAAAATTAAGGAGGATAATTCTGTAAAGAAGAAAAAACTGGAAACATGAGGTACAGATGCATTGAAGGGATAGGAAAATTAGCATTCAGTGAATGATTGCCCCATCACGGAGCTAATTCTTCAAAATGCACCTTAATAACGAAAGTTAACATGGAAGAGACTTTTTCAATTATATATCCTATTAGAGCTTATTAATGGATCAATTTAATTATGATAACAGTACTCACTACCTGTCGTTTAGTAGTGGTTTTCAATTTTCACTGGTTGATTAAGAGTTAACGCATTTTCTCTCTCTTTTTTTTTATCTTTCGTTAAAGTTTGTTGTTTATCAAAGCAACTTTTATATTTTCCTAGAATTATAACCAAACTTGAGATGAACTTATTATCCTGTTTTAACTGGTAATAAGCAATTTTGTACTGAAAGTACTTTACAAATCTACGGTTCTCTAATATATGCATAAATCACGTTTTAAAGTATATTGTCTTAAGACATTTCGTCTCTGTCTGGTAGAACACATATGTTTCACATGTTTTGAAGATCATGTGGGTGTTTCTAGTACGAGTGGGTTGGAACTCAAAATTTAAGTGTGAAATCACTTTCGGTATTTCGTGATGACTTGGTTAAGTGATCTTTTTTCTTTTTTTCCTCCGAACGAATTGAAACAAACATAATGCGTCGCGTTGAAAAATTAAATAACTATAGAGAGTTTTTAAAAAGGACAAACGCGAACTTTCTAACAGCTCTGAATATGAATATATATATATGATATTCTGATATCTACCGTCCTGAGAATGTCACGAATTGGCGAGCTTTCAATAACATATTTGATTCCTTTCTTCTTAAACGAATAGCTAAATTGGCTTTGCTTTCTGACTTTTTATCAATCACAGCGTTATTATTAGGGTTGGATTTAACTTTTTGTTGTATTACGTATCGAAATTAATTAATTTTATTTAACTATATCTAAAACTTTTTAATAAAATTTTCTTAGAGTATTTTTTTCTTATAATGCAATTTTTAAATGTCTTTATGGGGTGTCGGTAATGGCCAATGCATTAGCTCCCTTCTTCCTGGGTTCGCCCCTGTGCTCTTGAATGTTTATAAATGATAGCTTTTGCACTGTAGACTATGAGTTACTAATAATTAAATTTATTCTAGCATATTAAACCAAAGTATGCAATTAAAAAATAACTTCAGCATGTGAAATGTAGGATGTCCTCCTCCCCCCAATATTTAAAAGCTAACGACTCCTTTGGTTACAAGATACTATACTTGGGTCAGCAAGAGTTGGTATCTAACAATGTATTGTGCGAAGAAGATAGAAAGTTAACACTGTTGCCAAATTGCTAACACGTGATTTAATCTTCGTGCTACGCTTAAATGAAGTTTTTAATATGTTGTCTCAGAAGTGGACGGAGAATATTTAAACTTGGCAACGTAGGAGGGTTTGCTTAGCAGCTTCTACAAAACATTGAGGCAGTGACTGTTTGCTGTCCTGTCTACTATCCTTCTGCTCTTGTCGAAGATAAAACTGTCAGCGATCAACTGTTGATGGTTTCAGTATAATTTTATGACTTGTAAACTGTGCGTTGTTCCATTGTCTACTAACTATCTGCGGCTACCTACTAGCCACAGTGTGGTACTCACTATTTGTAAAATTAACAAAAAATCTCATACACGTATGTGCGTACTCACTATTCTAATAAGGATCAACGAAGTACCATCTAAACAGATTTTCAGATTTAATATTTTTATTTATTTACTTATCTTATTTCGTATTTCTATTTTTATTTATTTATTTTAATTTTATTTTATATATTTATTTATTAAAATTGCTTTTCGGATTAAAAACAGCCTATATTTTACCAAAATTCAACTTTTTCTTATTTTGAGTCCCAGTTTCTTGCTGGTTTATCAATAGAGGAGGCAAACAAGAATGCCCTTAGAAACATCTTAAAGAATACTTCGTTTGTGCCCAATATATTTGTCATTATCGAATTTCTTTCTCGAGAGAGAGAAAAAAGATAAACTATTCGGGATGTTTTCTATCAAACCTTTTATTTATGTGGCTATATTCATAGCACAAATGAAAAAGACCATCAGATAGTTGAAAACAAAACAAAAATTGAGTCTTTATCTTTTACAGTTACTTGAATTACATGACTTGAAATATATAATTTTATTTCTTCCAGAAAACAGTCATTACGTTCTAAGTTTTACGTACCTATAAACCAGAGCTGAAATGGGTTATCGGGTCATTCAGTCAAATTTTGGACTGGATCATCAGGTCTATACTTTGGACCCGATCTGACCTGATTTCGAGCCGATGACCCAGAATGTAAAGTGATTTAAATTAATTTTTTCCTTAGCATATACACTGTTACTTTCGAATAATGTTTCTCTCAAGGGTGACCGGGATCGATTGTGTTACTCTCACGAAAAACAGGACGCCCTAAAGTTCCCAACAGTGATAATAACATATGGAAATAATCCCATATTCCCGAAAAAACAGTAATACAGCCGGAGGTGTTAAAATACCGCTCGGAAAGGCTATTCTGAAGTATTAAAATGTTGGATAAAAGCATTAAAATGTTTTAAAGTTCACAAAAATAAATTTTCTGTCCATAAGCTCAAGAAATCTCATAAATTACAATTTTAATTGATTCGAACCTCAGGAACAAGATCAGGTTACCGGATCAGTTTGGTGAAGATTCGATCATCGGGTAGCCGAGTCACAGTCAGTCGAGACCGACTCAAGTTTTGGACGAGTCATCGGGTCAACAAAAGTGACCCGGTTTCATCTCTGTCTATAATCCAGTGAAAATATTTTTCTCTCAAAATCCTGTCAGTATGTTTCATAAAAATACGAGATGTAGGCCTATCATTTAAAAAATTCTGAAATTGTTCCTTGACACCTCTTGCCTGATTCGAAATGGAATTAATTAAATGTAAGCATGCATAAATTTATAAAAAGTCAAATGTAGAAAACGTAATTAAGCCAATTTGTACAATTTTCTCCGCCCACCTACCGCATCATATTGTTAGTGGGACGCTCATTGATCGCAAAATCTTAGGTGGGAGAAATACTTATTTCGTCACCCCCTGTGATGTAATCCAAATGCAACATTGTAAGACACTTTGCTTTCACGAAATTCATAACCGATCAGGTCATGAGGGTGAGTCCGTGATTAGTTTTGCCTTCAGAAATGTTTTTACTCACTGTGTGTGTGTTTCCTTTGTTATTTTTCCTAGCCAGGTGCTACTATCGTCTACGGCGGAGGGGCGGCGAGGAAGAGGAGAGGGACCTGATAGAATGCCCCGGCAAGAGGGAGAACAGATATCCGGGTCATTTCGAGAGCAGACCGATAATAACTTCATAGTAAACAGGATGTTTAAGAAAAATAAAAAGGAGGAGGAAAAAATAACTCTACAAGAACAATAACTTTACAGGAGAAATGTCTCGACTGATAATGTGTTGTAAGAACGTTTGCCTTTCTCACTTATTTTATTTCATCTAATTTTTATTCTTGTTGGTAGAAATATAATTCCCAGTTCTGTATGCATTTTTATTAACACACTAAATGATAGCAACTTTTTAAATTGGGTTTTGAACACAGGACCAATCCTAAGCGTGGTTGGCAATGCCATACCAGAGACGAATTGGGCTGCCCGAAAATTTCCGGGTGGATCCTAGTCCCTATAGTGACCCTCTTCAAGGTTCCCGAACTTGGTAATATTGCAGTAAAATGCTTCTGTTGCTTTGAGACGTATTTGTCTGTGGGTTATGTGGTTAAATTTGTCATAGACAGAGGAGCAGATCGTAGGCCCTTAGAACCTGGAATATGGGCAGGTTAGTGATTCCGCCAGACCCCTCCTGTAGGGGATGTCACCACCAAATCCTCTAGATCACCCCCAACTTTGAATTTTTACGGTAAAAAATCGACAAAAACTTTGCAAAACTCCACTTACACCCTTCTAATTTTGACTTTACACCACTACCCCAAACTGAAAATCCTGGCGGAATCCCTGGCGCTGGCCCTTGGTGTTCACGGGTACCATTTAGCAACCTCCTTTAGAGAGGTCCTTGTGCTCTTAGTCCACCTCCGATTACTAGTAGTGTCGTCTGAGAAATGACATCCCTCGGACTCAAAGTTCAAACTCAGGATAACTTTAAAATGAAGTTATCTCACGTCTCACCGCAAACAGTGGAAAGATGGAGTAGTTAGTGCCTTCAGAAGTCAAAGGTATCCGTCTGTATCCCCCATCACATTTTGCGACAGTAAAGTGGTTGTGATTGAGGGTCAGTTGGCCCATTAAAGAAAGTGCTTAGCCTACTATTCTTCACTTATTAAAAGTAATCCATGAATACAACAAACGTGCAAATTTGAATAAAATCGTAGGATCAATTGACTTGTTAATAAGTATTATTCACACATAATCCGGCAAAAATAACGCTGAAGAAGATACGTTAGTTAAAACAACTGCAGTTTAAATCAGAGGATAGCGCAAATGGGCAATACAAGTTTTAGAACACCAAAGTAATGAATAATCTTACACGGCTCATCAACTGACTTGTCTTCAACTGGAAGGCACAGAACTTCGAATCTTGTCTGTGTATATTCTCTATTCTTTCTACATCGTTAACTTGACAAGGAAAATGGCAGTAAACGTTTTTCAAGCAATGTTCCAATACGTGACCGACCCTCTTCCTCTATTTACAGCACATTTATTTTTGAACAAGCCGTAATGGATGTTGTGTTCTTAGACACAGAGACATTATGGAGTATGACTCAAGTACTTTTTTTCTTATTTTCTTTCACTTTTTTATGCTGCTTTTTCTCCTTCTTTATTTGTTGGGTTCAAAGATGGGAAATCTATTTCTGGCATTTGGTCTCTACTGTTTAACCTGAATCATCACCTGTCCTTTCTTCTTCTTCCTACGCCTTTCCCGCCCTTCTGATTGCACTCTCTGAAATCTCTCTTGTTCCCTTCTGACTCTTCCACCTACGCCTCTGGTTCATGGTGCCAAGAATTGTTCCGGTTACTTCCACTACATCCGATGATCCTTTTGTGCTAAAGGATATTTATTATATTCATTTTGTATCAGTGTTGGAAGAGTTAGGGTTACCGGAGGGGAGAAAATTAGATATGAAGAACAGAATAGTTCAAATAGAAGGGCGACAAGGCTCAAATGAACGACATAACAAGCATACTGAAAATATTCATACATGAATAATGCAGGGAAAGAAGGGAAGATGTCCATTTAGTGTGTGTGTGGGGGGGGGGGGAAGAAATGAGTTTGCACTCGTAACAAGTACTACACAAGGACAGCTACCCGCTGGGTAAGTTTGAATCCAAAATCGCAAATAATCCAGAAGTTATAGCGGTTTTTGCCGGTCGGCTGGCAGAGCGGTCTGCGGCGGTAGGCCCACGGCTCGAAGGTCCCGGGTGTGGTACGCTGCGAGTTTATTACTGACAGAGAAGTGCTCAAACTCTTCAGCATTATTGAATATTTTGGTAACGTCATCGGAGAGGGGAATGCTAGTCATGGATTCATGAGTTACATTGATTCTCCACACTATCTTATCTGACCATCATTCCAAAATCCATAGGAATATCACGCTCAGTGCTAATAAACGTTACTATAGTAACAGAAAGGAAGTTACGTAGGACTTTCTTTTATTTATTTTTCACTCCCTTATTGAACAGATAGTTGAGAAAATTTTTAGATGAGACAGTGTTCGATTTGTAGCACGAGGTGGTTGGGATTTCCCTTCTCTCTGCAAAAACTTTTTCTGGCTCTGTTTACAGATATTTCCCTCTAGCCTGGAATATGGACCATCTCAAAATACGGTATAATACATATCTCACTAATTCTTCCCCTTCTCTGGAAATTGCACAAATCGAACACTGAGATGAGGAAATGATAGATGAAAAAGAGTTAAAATCGAGAATAGTAATTGCTAAAGAATCATTTCTGAAAGAAAAAGAAGAAATAGAAAAGAAGTCGTTCAGAAAACGTTTTTAGGTAAAAACATTTTGAATCAGGTATTTTGTATTATGAAACAGAAAAACGTGAGATACCTACTTAAAAAGTGGTGGAGGATAATTGGGACATTGTAAAAATATGGGTAGGAGGAGCATGGATGTGGAGAAATTATAATTAGTACTGAAGGTGACGAAAAAAGGACACGAAATTGTACCCAGCCCCCGTAGCCAAGGTGATAACGTTGCAGACTTTGGATTGGCATTGGGTTGGCACATGGGTTTCCATTCTGACAGATTTTTTCAGATCTTTCCTCAGATCCACTAGGTGAACGATGAGATGATACCTTAAGAAAGGCCCTGGTCATACCTTCCCCATCTACCTATCAGGGTACGGTGTGAGCCAAAGATGCCAAGAGTCCATAAATAAATTCAAATTCAACGAAATGGGTGTTCACGTAGATATTAAGCGTATGAATTAAACGTAAAATGAATGAAAAAAAAAAAAGCTTTTATGCAACGAGTAATTCTGATGAAGGATGAAACTATTTTTTGAAACATCCTTCATTATCAAAGTACTGAGGTGGCCAAACAGGTTGTATTGCAGAGTTTCCTAAACACAGACTTCAGTTTGATTTATATTTCCGGCAATTTACTGGCGTCTTGGGATTTATATAGTCAGACTCTGGGGAACAGGAGGATAACACCCCTAGACAAGCACTCTTTCAGGAAAAGAGATAAGAAGGTAGCGGCGAGGACCATGTCGTCATTTTGACTGCTGAAACTGAGGAGAACACTGCTAAATTTCAGTCAGGTTGGCCGGTAGCAGGTCTCGAACCTGTACGCGTCTCCACTGCCGATCAGAAGTCGGTGAGCCAAATAATTTGATCCAGGAGGCTCGCTTTCTTTGCCACTGTGTTGAGAATTGGTTCTCATACAGCTTGCTCTTATTTCTAACTTCTCTAATCTTACGAAACATTGTTATTATCCAATTTTCTCATGAGGAAAAAAGCTAAGTTTGGACAAAACGGTATATGATGGGATACACTGTGCCATTACTCCGCACATAAGCACGTAGCCTCTGCACTGACATTGCCCCTTGGCCCGAGTGGGTCGGCTCCTCAGCTGGGGGGCAAAGCTATAAATACAGGTCTAGCCTGCCGGTCTTTTGAGGTGAGCCAGAAAAGTCAGGGGTCGTAGTGTGTGTGTGTTTGAGTATGTGACTATGTGTGCATATGTGTACGTGTAATGTGTATATATAGAAAGGGCTGTTGCCATTTCCTCGCGGGTGCCTGCTTCCACACATAAACATACAATTTATGCCCCACCCCCTCACGTATGCGGACTGGTAAGCGGCATTGAACTTTTAGCGTTTCCAGTTTTGAAGTCGAAGTACTGTATGCGAATGTGTTTTATCGAAAACCGTATGCTAATTAAAGCCAGAAATATATCGGCTCTAAGTAAATAAACATCACGTTTGATATGTGCTGCATTTCTTACGTCTAGAAAAATGTCCTGTTTTTAACTTTTTTCTTAAAAAAAACTTGAAACTTTTGAAGAAAAGTCATACAAAAACAAAATACTTCTTTGATCTCAAATGAAATTTACATTCCTGAAAAATAGGAATTAGGGTTCTGGTTAGAGGGATAGCGTTCCTCTGCGAGAATTACTTGCATCTTTTAAAGTATTTTTTCTGTGTAAACACCCATCGAGTGAGCTAATCTCTTGAGTATGCCTTTTATTTATTTACTTAATTTTAACACGTTTTTACTAACTCGCTTTCTTGTCTGTCTGTTCAGTACAAATTTTGCAATCGATTTTAAACTCACTTCCCATCATCCGACTTCCTTGAAATTTTGTAAACTTGCTTGCTTCTGATAACAATACAATATTCAATCATTATATATGCGACAAACTAATCCAGTTAACTGTAATTAATTAATTAAAATAATTCGAAATTATCCTTAAATGCACGCAATGCCGCAACTATTATGTGAAATTTGGGTTGCCTGTCTCGCAGGGAGTTTAATATTCATCCATTATACATTAAAAAAAAATTAAAACAGGATTCTTTTTAAAAATAACACGTTTTTTTAAGATGGACTTAAAAGTAAAAAATTATAAATTGAATTAATCTTATGAATCGGAAAATAAAAGCGTGGGTGCTCTTGCTTATCTTATCGTAAAATCATAATATCTAACTAAGAGCACCCACGCTTTTATTTTCCGATTCATAAGATTAATTCATTTTTTTTTTGAGTCCATCTTAAAAAAGCGTGTTTTTTAAATCCTTTTTTAATTAATATTTTTATATACTGTATTCTTTATTTTCCAGAACTAATATTTTTTCTGACATTAACGCCGAAACTATTCAGTTTTTTCCACAATTGTTGTGGCTGTGATTTTTGCCTTACTATTTTTTACGCTTTAACGAAATGTCATTTGAATTTTGTTTTACTGCTTGCTCATAACGCCTATGTGCAGCGTCGCGTAGAGTTAACGCGATGAGTAGTTTATGTATTTTTCGTGCAAGTGGGTTACACAAATTTAATTTTAATTTTAATTTTATTTATGACCTTTAGGTATCTAAGGATTCGTAATGGTGTCGGCCAGTACCTATGTTGAAGGTGACATTTGCCTGGTGCCACTGAGAAAGTACCCTGGAATGTTCCAATGGTGGACTAACGGTACAAACCTTCAAGAACATGATCCCTTCATATCGAAGAAATGTATATACAAGTAAATGTGTTTCAATATTTGTTTTACCGAGCCACCGTAGCTCAGTGGTAGAGTGTTGATGTATCATTCGGTAGGTTATGGAGTCAACCCCAGCGGCCAAATATCCTGACTGAGGTTTTGCCAAGGTTTCTCCTCAGTCACACCAGGCAAATACAAGGATGGTACCTTCAACTCAGGCCCTGGCCAACACCTTCTCGCATTCTTTCCCCTCCCCTATCATGGTTTGAGTCGTAGATGTCTAAAGGACATAAACAAAATTTAGTTCAATAAATGTTTTACATTCGCTAGTTACTTCTTCCAGTGAATGCAGATGTTAACGTATCAAGGATATGACGTATAGTTTTCAGTGAATTCTGAACCACTACATTCAATGCGCCACTTACCGGGAATGGAACTCGAGACTCCTTGATTTCAAGGCAATAAATATAACCCACTGATCTAACGTGAATTGTGTTGATAAAATGAAAACTTGCCCAGAATGTGTGATGACGACTCACCCCTCCTATTCACACCTCCCTTGAACCTTAATCAAAATATTAATAGCGGAATCTACATATTACCAATCCAAGGAAGCATCCATATAAGATAAAAAGATCTTGTATAGAACTGACTTAATGCAGAAGAAAAGAGAAAAACGGGAATCACGTTGTAAGCAATCATTGGTGTACTTTGCAATCCTATTCATCTTTCTCTTGGGTATGTGTGTGTGCGTGCGTGTGTCTTTGTTTTAAGGAACGCAAAGCATTGCCAGAAAAACCATGTGACTTGAAGCACGAAATTGATTTTGGCTTTGCTTCTTCTACGATGTTTCAGCAGATACAATAAAAGAAGTATGCAATCTCATTCTGAATCATTAGAAACGTTGTGTTTGTTTCTGATGGTCATTTGTAAAACATGCAGATGAAACTTCTTTAAAATTTTAAAAGCATCTTTAGTGCCCCTTCAAATAAGTTAACTTACAATCACTCACTAATTGTACACGTTTTCATTTCTTGCGGATCTCTTGTATATTAGGTACACTTTTTCAACCAAGTTAGAATGTATCAATATGTACGGTAGTTCCGGTCAGAGGCGTAACTACATTTTATTCCCACTTCCCCGCAAGAGAATACTCAAGGCCGGAGGTTTATTCGATCCATTGAGAAGCTAAGGTGAAGGAACCCTTGGAAGGGGTCGAGTCATAGGTGTACATTTGGACCCGAGTTCACCCAACCACATGAGGGAGCTTCAGCCACGACCTTACTGAACTTCGGCCTCACGCTGGAAGTTTAAACTCGACCTCACTGAACCTCAAACTCATGATGGAACTTCAACCTCGACAATTCCCACAATCAGATTCTATTTTATTTAAACGTCTTTTCTTTCACCCTTACATCTTTGCTTCCTCATGTTCCAATTCTTCCCTCACTCTCACACATCATGACGTCCGTTGTACTCTCATCCACCTCCACGTTCATGCATTCCCTTCTTCATGAACCTCAACCTTACGTTTCAGCTTCGTCATCCCCATCTCAGTTACTTTCACCCTCTTGTTTCAGTTTTGCGCGCGCACCGTCACTCATCATCACCCTCAGGTCTTGATTTTGCGCTCATCCTCAGTCCCATGCTGCAACTTGGTCAACATCCTCAACTCTTTCCTTCATCGTCCAGTTGGATTAGGTCAGTCTTCATGAGGGTCGAACTCGTGAAGAATGCATTTGCCACTATTTATTACGGACTGATAAATTTAATGAAGACTTCGGACATTACTTTTCATTGTCACAGAGAGGGAATAAAATATACGTACATAGAGGCTGCAGTTCACAAGTTCTCAGCTTCGCATTTCCCAATCCACAATACCAGCTCTACGTATTCTGAAGAAGGAAACAACAGTTCAAAGGAGTAGCTGAAAAGTTCTTTACACCAATGTCAGGAATGCTTAATACGCAGAAGTTACGTAATGTCATAAAGAAAAAAAAAACTACTCATCACCTAAAGTATGTTAACTTCCTTCTATTCCAATCCGCTTTAATTTGACAATTATTTCAATGGTCTGCCCACCTAACTCCTAAAGTCACACGAAATGACCTTTCTCAATTAGTCATCCACACCTTCGAGGTCTAAAATACCCAGAAGGCAAATCCTCTACACAATGTTAACTTGGCATTCTTGAAAAATGACCTTTTGGTTACGTTTGTGATGTTGGCCCCCGCACTGAACAAAAGACAGACCTTTAAGAACCTATCCCTGGGAGCTCCTGTTTATAAAATGACATCAACATCTTTCTCTTCTTTTGATTTCTTCAACAAACCGCACCTAATTATGGAAGACAGTACCTTCCTTTTTGATGGTTCAACAGCATACCTTTTGGGATGTAGGCTGCTGCAGGCACAGTTTGGAATAATAAAAAAAAAGCAGACGTGTCCAGATGTGGGCTGAATAACGAGGAATTAAGGAAGCTTGAACAAGACAATCTGCGAATCTGTCTGTCTAATCCTTTTGTAACCTTTCTACAATAACGTACGAAAAACCTTGAACTGTTATACTACAAGAATCCTTGAACTTTTACCACTTCTGTACATCTTCCACCATCACAGTATGCTTCAATACACAATCCCGCTAACGCTAATGCACAATAACAAAAGTACTCTTTATTTTCGGTTTTTTGACTTCTTTTTCCTAAACGTCAACTGCAAATCTCATTAATCATTGTAAGGGGTTCTGCTCCTTATTGCCTCCGGATTTAATGTGATAAAAAAAAAAAAAGTAGAAAGACAAAGTGGAAGTTCCTTTTTTTTTTTTCAAAGGTGTCTCTCCCACGCTTTAGGTGGTCCTAACGCTTATTTATATATTAATTTTGAGTTTTAGGCGTTCAAAAGAAATATAGCCATACAGAAGGTAAGATCCTATTCCGAACATGATTAATAGTTGACTTGGTAGGTCTTCTAGTGACACGTTTAGGTAATCAGTTCCCTCCCTCTCTGTCTGTCTGTCTGTGTTAAAAATATGTAATGCAGATGGTTTCCTGGGATAATATGCTACGAACTACCCTGTAGTAATAATGGAATACCCCTAGGATTCTAGCATATTCCCGGTATATGCATAGCATATTTGATGAATATCTATATGAAATGCTATGTAAGAATGCGCATAGAGACAAAAAACCGTGAATGAGATCATATCAAAACGTACCTTGAAATTGCGTTAGAAAAATCTACGTCCTGTAGAAAGGTCATATATATATAATCAAGGATATGGTCCCGAGATAGGGGCTGAAATATTGGTGCAAAGTGTGCAAAAGGTGTATTTTTATCATTTAATGTATATTAGGCACTCCTGCCTCACTTTCGTCAAGGAATGAAACACTGGCGAATTGGAGTGTCTCCTACCCACACCGCAATACTCCACCACTACAACCTCTTGCAGGGACTTATTTAGCGGGCCTAACACCATCACCCAAAATTCAAATATTTTTGTATAACGTATAATTTTAGACAAAAATGTATGGAATTATGAAATAACGCCCCTCAGTCTATCCCGAAAAGAGTTTCATAATTGTTTTATAAACGATCGTTTTGTAAAAGCAACTAATGTCGCTGTACATAAGCTTGATGATTTTCCACTAATTTAGCATTTCTCTGTATTCCGTGAATTAAACTGAGGTTCAGAAGGCGGTGATGGTGTTGTTGTTATTATTATTGACGATGATTATGGTGATGCCGGGCATTCTGTTCGAAGCTACGCCTATAACCCAAAGGTCTTCGCACAGGGAGAGCCAATTGTGGTTTGTCATTGCCTTCCATCAAATGAAGATGAAGTGTAAAAGACCAGCAATTTCAAGAAGGATCTGAACCATTTCTTGTCTCCTCGATTACAAGGCAGCGAGAGTTACCACTCACTCACAAGCCAGGGGCTACTCAAAAGACCATACACCATGTGATCTCAAATGCAGCAAGACTTAACAAAATAGCAACGGAAATCCTAATTCTTATTGTATTTTTGCATATTCTCACAAGAGAACTACCCAACGTCTGTGGTTCAAGCGATAACGTTGCAAACTTCATATCGGCAGTCAGATCAGTAAGCACGTGAGTTCGAACCCCCAGGCCTACCATCCTGACTGAGGTTTTCCAGAGTTTTTCTGTTTTATCAGGCAAATGCTGGGATGCTACCATAAGTAAGGCTATGGCCACCACCTTCCCCATCCTGGTCTGAACCATAAATGCTTAAAGCCATAAATGAATTCAGATTCAAGTTCACAAGAGAATTTTGTGCTAATTGTAACAATTTCTTTTCATTTCACTAGGATATAGTGGGAAACTTGATACACTCAGATTAATCTAAAACTGTCTTCAATTTCATATCTTTTTCGAATATTGTGCGACTTGTCGGACATAGCGTACATATAGGCCATTTCCTATGAATCGGTGTGTACCGTGGAAAAATTTCCGAAACTTTCCTGGAAACTATACCTGCCTGGAAATTTAAGTAACCTGAATAAGAAAAAACAACCATCATTCAGTTTTAAGGGAGCAAAATATAAAAAAAGGAGAGAAAGAAAGAGGAGGTCAGCGTAACGCCTCTCCGCAGCAGTGTGTCCGACTTTCGTGGACTCAGACAACTACCTTTTGTATTCAAGTAGCTCCCCAGTTGTCCTCACACCGAAATTTTGAACCCCCACCGGAAATCGAACACGGGACCGCTCGCATTTCTTGTACTACTACTACTACTACTACTACTACTACTACTACTACTACTAATAATAATAATAATAATAATAATAATAATAATAATAATAATAATAATAATAATAATAAATTTAATAATAATAATAATTTATTAGTGTGTCCATGAACAACTTTTCCAGCCTGTATAGCAAAGGTTCAAATTAAATTCAGACTAAATTACATACATCCACACAAAATAATACAAATAAGGCTTACGAACCATCCAAGCAGAAACGAAGGCTTACGAACCATTGGCTAAGACGAATCGATCGTGCTGCCCTCCTAATGTCATATTAATGCAGGTTTTGGACCATATGTGTCCACGTTAAAGATCGAACCTTGGAACTCGTGGATCCACGACAGTAAGCGTTACCACTTATTCACAGTGGTTGAAGGCAGGTCTTTTGCCATGGTAAATCAATACTGGTCTTCCTTATATGAGAACAATCCCGTAAGGCCGGTTTACTATAGTTTCCGGGCCACTTGTACCTCCTAATGGGAAGCAAACTCGTGATCTCTTGCTTACAAGCTAGCGAGTGTGGTACCTTATTTGCAAATATCGAAGCCAGATCCCTCATGGCCAAGATGGAGTGATGGTGCTACCATTCATTGGATGGAGGCATTCTCCTAAGGTTAATTTATCATGGTTTCAGAATCATTTATTTCATCACAAATCGTATCCTGAGACAAGACAACAAGCGTTCCTATCTCCGTTTTCTTCTTATATTATGAATAAATGAGTTTCCAACAATCTTTCCCTGCAAATCTTAACAACGGAGAAGGCTAAGTGAATAAAAATAATCCTACCGGCTTAATGAAAGCAGTTAAATAACTAGTTGAGGTAGAACCTCAAGTCTGTTTGACACTACGTAGCTTCTTTCCGACGCTAAAAAAGGCGAGTGCATATACTACGCAAATACCGTACGTGCGGGTTGTAGGATTTATTATAGGTGATTTAAACCGTTTTCGATATACAGATTATTACAACGAACAAAGCATTTTAGTTACTCTTTACATGGGGTGTTGTTCTGTCTGAAAGTTCCGGAGGCAAGGTGAATCAATCCTGGTTTGCCATTGGATGTCCTTTGGACGGGGTCTAGAGTGAATCTACGGGTCCAAACCATATCCCAAAACAAGACAACAACCATAACTATAGATTAAATTTGTCCGTTTTCTCCTTATAAATAAATGTGCTTTCAACCACTCTTTTTTCGGTAAAACTTCCCTTTCAAGAGAATATTTGTTACGAAATCTTTCCTTTTCAACTTAAATAATCATAAAAATATAATTATCAGGCTATTTTCTGGTTCAAATACTTATATCATTGGGGTCTGAAAGCATAAAATGCACAACAAAATCACGCAAAACACTTCTTGTACAGATCCGAAACACAATTACACATGATTCTGCATCTTGTTGGTTAAAATTACCGTTCAACCGAATAAAAATATAGTACCGCTTATGCAATAATATATGGCTATATACACACATACGGATGTACATAATATGTACGAATATAAGAAATATCAGAGTACGCGGTTCTTTCGTCTTTTGTTCTGTATCAAAGTGAAAAGAAAAACAATAATGTTTGAGACTATTTCTCTCAGCATTCGTTTGAGAACAATATTCAATATCTTTCTTTCTCTTTCCTTCTCCACAAGACTTCCAAACAGACTAACATTTGAAAACTTGCCTCTCTCACCCTCCCTTCCTTTCGTTGCTTAACATCTGAGAAACACTTTCGAAATCACATTTTTCAGTTTTTCTTTCCAATTTTTTTCGAAGCGGTCTTTCTCTTGAACTGAAACTAGCTGACCTTGACGTTCAAAGTCGAACTGAAACTGGATGACCTTGACTGGTTCAAAGTCGAAGAGTGTGGGGGACAAATTTCGAATTCGAGCAGGTGGCTTCCACGTTCGATTTTCCTGTAGGGGTGGGGAGTGAGGTGAAGTCGGTCCTCCACAATCAAGGGGAGCGGTAATTTACGGTTGCGAGTTCGAATTTTGACATTGTTTCACGTTTTAAAGTTTAAATTTTGACTTTTATGGCCTTTGAAATTTATGACTGTCAGTTTTTTTTTTACACAGTTCTACTATTTAATTAGGCTATATTTCGTCTATTTTCTTGATCCATGTCAACAGGTTTTTTGTTTGAACTTTAGGACAAAAGGGGTAAGTGGAAAAAAGCTGACCTCTTCAAACGCAAACTATTTTTTTTTTCATTTATCTTCTCTCCGCACGGATTATACAGAATCATCATGATCTATGCGTTAGCGTTCTTCGCAGCACTTATGGTGGGGAGGGGAGCACGCAGGTTCGAGTCCCACTGTTGGCCGTCCCGACCGAGGATTTTCAACATCTGTGCTTGATAACTTCGCCAACCTCTTATCAAATCCAACCTAGTCTGATATGCTTAAAGGCTCTAATCATTACAAATCCAATAAATTATTAAGTATAGGTTGTTCATAAAGTAAGACGCTTACCTCATGATTGCAATAATTATATTAAAATAGGATGGTATTGGTGGATTAAATCGTAAATAAAAGGGATATATATGGTTCAAACAACTAATATGCACACCAAAGGCCAGAAAAGTTGTTACCACGTTGATCACTGATTATTTAGCATATTGATACCATTGAACGCAATTAAAAAATCGCAATTATTCTAAGTTTAATGCACTCGATCAATAGAAATATCAATTTCATGTATTATAGCCACCCCCTTCTACCACGTGTTCTACAAACACCTGAAAATGCCAGTGGGGCGCAAATTCGAGCACGGCGTATAAAAATCCTAAGGGGGGCTTGTCCCCACTATCCCGCCTAAAATCTTGAGGATTGTGGTACTATCAGGACTTCAGGATTTCTGGTAATAGCACTGGCCCCAGACCATATAGGCGACCGAAACTTCGGGATCGTAATCTACGCTTCAATACTTTTCAAACGGTGTATAGCACGTCAAAATCGGTGAAGGGGTTCAAGCGTTACGAATCTTTTTTTTTTTTAGCCGAATAACAGAATTTTCAAAAATAATAGAAAGGTGTGTCTGTCATTCCGTCTGTCCTTTTGCTTTAGCCCCAAATAGTTGGTACCAGGGGGTTTTGGGGTCAATTGCGTGTCTCGTAGATCCAAATTGATGCTTATTTGTTCAATAGGAGTTACCGTTTTCGAAATACGGAGCCTACCATGGTCCAAAAATCGACCTTTTTTATGAAGGCTATACACTTAAAAAAAAAAAAAAAAATAGGCAGCCTTACAAAATAAGTGATATCAGTACAATAACCCTTTCGGGGTAAAGGGAAGAGTGACGCAAGAACTCTACTCACAAAAGAAGTGATATGCATTTTGCGAGTGACTTTGTGTCACTATGGCAGAAAGGAGGATCATTACAAGGGAAACATTTCCGCCATAGTTACACAAAGAAAGTCACTGGCAAAATGGATATCACTTCTTTTGTGAGTAGAGTTCTTGCGTCACTCTTCCCTTTACCCCGAAGGGTTTTTTGTACTGATTGTGTATATGGTAGTTGGAATTTATAACATAAGATTCTTATAAAGCATTTTTCAACTGCTTCTATTTTTTTCTGTAGCTGTTTTACTAGATAATAATAGTAATAATAATAATATTAATAATGACAATCTGGAGGATAGTTTGAAGCCATGTTTTAGTTTAGTAGTAAAAATTCAGAATAGTTTATTTTCTCTGAAAAATTTCTCTTTTTCTTGGTTTCCGGGATGTCTATTTTTTTACTTTTGGGAAACTCTTCTTATAAAACCTTCGCATAAAAATGCAAATATATTCGCTAGTTCAAACTGGATTATGGCAAATAAAAAATATGAGGGTTTTTGTAGTTCTCACTACTGACAGTAATGTTGGTTAGCGACACCCATACATATTTCTTATCATGGGTTTGATCTTGTGTAGACCTTTCTTTTTAAATATGAATACTAGTGTCCACTGGTTTCAAAACAAGTTGTACGGTTGATGCTTGCATGTAAGGTGTAGACAAGAGGTGAATTATATTATAGCAGTAGTCGTGGTTCCCAAACCGGTTGATTATGTCAAACAGCTTTATATTTTGTGGCAGAAATGTACGCACAATTTAAGTACCGAGTTACACAAATTATGTTTCATGCGTTTATGCTTCTTGTTCTTACTTACATTCTTCTTAGATGCACCGACGCAATTTTCCCTCCCAAAAAGAACACTTTCAGGTCATAAAATGTTAAAGAATGTTGATAATTAACACATAGACGAATTTTACAAATATTTTATTGACTATTTTGTTTCAAAAAATATTATAGAAGAAACGACGAAAAGGAAAATACTACTCCTATTTCTCATTTAATTTTTTTCAAACTTAAAGGCCATAAATAAAATTTACGGCCTTCACCGGGCAGATGCCAAGATGGCACCTTAAGTAAGGCCCTGGCTGCCATGTTCCCCGTCCTCTCCCCTATCTTATCATGACCTAAGTCAAAGATGCCGAAAAGCGATAAATAAAATTCAACTAAAATATTTTTCATATATGTATACTGGTTGGACACATGTTCATGGAACGAAAAACTCTCATCGAAACAAGATATTTTTTTATGTTCATCACGTGTCTAATTCCGTTTCATTTTCGCGATACAGGGTTTCCAACTCAGAGCCGAAACCGATTTCTCACAATGATAAATAAAATTGAATGTTTATCGATAACTCATAAAAATGCATCAAGTAAAACTTAGTTTATGCGAGTTGTTCTGCATTAACACGCTGTATATAAGATGTTGAAATGTGATCTTATTAAGTTGCCAGTGTTGCCAACCTGGAATACCGTTTGTTATTTTAAATGCCACTTCGTATGTTTACTGGATATTTGGTATATCCTAGTAAGTGATTTAGTACATCGTATGTGAAGCACATAATGCATACAGTGATGTTAACTGTGAACAATATAGGATGTGAAATGTTAATTCGTTGATTTGCAACGTTTGCGATGCTGCTTTCTGTGCTCCACCTGTATAATGTTTATCATCAATGGGAGATACCAAATGTCGAAGTGCCGTTTCTGAAAAAAAAAAAAAAAGTACTTTATATTAGGTTGACAATACTTTTAATATGATGTCATCACATTTAACTTCCATTATCTTCCCTATTAATACAAATAAACTTGTAAACACTAAATTCAGTTGATTGTAGCTATAGTTCATGATTTATCGAGAAATGGTTTATTTGCAAGACTGCATTTACCCATCTCGAAAATGAAGCAAAATTCGACAAGTGGCGGCTCGTGACACAAATAATAGGTAAAGTACTACCAAAACATTCATCCATCAACACTATTAATATCCTTGTTCATTAACATTTATCCTGGGATTTCTGGACTTAAACAGGATACTAATAATGTCACTATCCGGTCTTAGATGATATTGACTGATTTTCTGGCCTAATCAATACTTATTAATGCATATTTAGTTAACACATTTTTAAATAATAAGTGAAGCTATACTCGACAAACTTCATCTGATGAGCCGCCACTGACGTCGACTCCAGTAGCCAAGAGATACAAGTGATATCGACGAATGTCGTCATAGGCCTATATAAATATAAAATTATTAATCTCTAGTAGCTCCTGAAGGGCTTTTGATTTCGCCTATATCTCTTGCATTTGGTTGTCGTCTATATCGTTGCGTTTCTCCGGGAATCCAATGTACGACACTCATTCATCTGTTCAGTTCTTCTAGTACATATATACCAGGTACCTCTCGAAACAACCGAAAAACTTATATATCGAAGTGCGCTTCACACGTTTCTAAAAGATACCCTACACGTATGAGCTTGTAATTTTAAAACTTTAACTTTGGTTCATCTCCCTTTGTTGTTTATTTATGATGCACCTACAATTTTGAAAAATATTTACCAAAATGTTGCATAAATTTACAACCCCTACGAATTTAGAACATTTTTAGATGATCGACTCCTGATATACTTAATTATTCGACTCCTGAAAATCAGTTGTTTTTTTTAAATCGAAATTAAAGTATATATATCAACTTACGTTGTCAAACCTGATGTTCTCTCTTTGAATGAACAAAATATGACTTAAGTGTTATTTATCAAGGAGAATATATAAACCTGTGAGAATAATACACATTTCAAATCTAATAAGATGTTCGGAGTCAAACTAAGTACACGTAAAAATCAAATTTATTTCAAGAAAAATGTTGAACTAACAGAGTACCATAATTGACCAGAGCATAAAACAATTGATGAATGGAAATATGCCATTGTTTAAAAACAGCTTTTGTCTACAAGTATATTCAATTTGCCCACCTGCATGTCCCCATCCTTGTTCCAAGTGCCAAATCAATCAGGAAGAGGTGACAACAATCACATTATGTTGGAAGGAATACGTTATGCGATACCAAATATATTGACGGCTCGAAGGTCCCGGTTCGAGTCCCGGAAGGGGCATGGATGTGAATTTTAACTGCCTGTAAATGAACGAATCGTGTGACGGGTCGAAGTCAAAAGTTACTAGACTGGTCCATATAAAATAAAGTTTACCAAATATATTGAGTTTTCTGCTTCTCTTGTAAAATTTTAAATTTGGCACTTAGAGCATTGGTTTTGGTTTGGCTAGTGGAGTGGTTTGTCACTTCCACTCTTCAATTACTTTACATTAAATTGATGTCAGAGAATGACACTTAGTTCCTTTTGAATGTGACATCTTTAGTGGATTAACTCATTTTGCCAGATCTTGATGGTCGTGTGGATTAGAGCGCTGGTTCGTCGTGAGTTCGAATCCCGTCTGTTGGATGGGTGTTTGTGAATTTTTAAAACCATTGCACTTGTATAATGTAGTCTGTTCGAGGTCAATAGTAAGTAAAATGTCCCATAGAAAATAAAGCTCATCAGACTCTATAACTCTTTTTTTTTTTTAACATTAAAAATAAATGTGAGTCTATGTATTGTCTTACGTTGTTTCTTTTACATATTACATGATCCAATAGTGGCACTAATTTACAGATGTTTGCTACTTCAAAAGATGCTGGAGGCATCTAATTGTTATTCACAGTTTACCTCCCATGTAAATGATGATTTTGTTTGTTGCAGCGTTTTTAAAAAGACGAAAGAATTTTTGTTACTTCTTCAGAGGGTCAAGGCATAATGATTCACACGAGATACACACACACACAGGGAGAGAGAGAGAGAGAGAGAGAGAGAGAGAGAGAGAGAGAGAAGACAAATGAAATGGATGTGCAAGAACAGGGGCTAAGAGCAACATTACAGACACACCGATTCGCACTTCTGTCGAGAATCTTTATCTAATTTGTGGCAAATACTTACGAACACAATCCTGTATTTCATTCTCTGATGTTAGATGATCTTAGCAAACAGCGTGCTTACGATTTCTTTTACAGCCTGACCTCGCTATTCGGGTCGTGAACATTCTCGACCTGTTCTTTCAAAAAGAGTCATGAAATTGTAGAAAAAGTAAGAGAAGCAAAGGAAAAAAAAGAGGATAGGGTCGAGGTCAAAGGTGAAGTTTGAAGTAGAATGGACAGCCTTTTCATACGTCAGCTGCCAATCTGAATGTGTGAAAAGCTGTAGCTTGTGTATGAGAAGAGTTCCGTCATTACGGTTAAGAGTGCAACCATGATTTATGTTGCTACTAATACTTAAAACGTATAGTATGAATATACCGATAACGAAAGAAGTTATCCTTGCCCTGATTTGACCTTATAAGACAAGTCTATGGGGACTTTTTTCTTGCTTATTTAAGAAGTTCAGTACATATACAAAGAGATTCCGGCTATTGGTAAATTCTCATACAATGTTAGAGAGGAAAAGCTGTTGAGATTAATTATAGTAATCAGAAAGCTACAAATGTATGCATTAACAAGAAGGAGCTGCTACTTTGGAATAGGGGTGGGCGGAACCGGATCCTGAAGGAACCGAGAACCGGATCCTAAAGAAACCAGTTCTGAAGGAACCGTGTAAATGGTTCCAAGATCCAGATCCGAGAACCATTTGCAAGTTCCGGATCGATATGCCCGGTTCCAAGATCCGGATCCGGGTACCCGGTTCCAAAAGTATCCGAGTAGTAAGGATCCGGATCCAAGTGCCCATTCCTACTTTGGAACTCCCAGTATTAATGAAACTTTCTGGATAGGTAGAGTACGAATTCGTTCCAAGTACAATTGGAGTAAAGGCAGACTTACCACGTTTCTGTTCAAAAAATCGGGACAGTATCTGGGAGTATGTCATATAGTGGATTAGGAGGTACCACGGAAAATTTTTACTATTAAGGTTTTAAAATTGTTTTTCTAGTGTAATCCTGGAAGTTTTCTGAAGTTAAAATTACTACTGATTAGCTAAATTGTGATTCAAAAAAATAAACCAAGACTTTTTTTGCCTTACATTTTAATAATTTCGGTGCTTCCGGAACTAGTAACCTGGAGAAATTTTAGAACTTAAGCCATAAAAATTGGCGTTTATACCTAGTTTTTTAAAAATTATTTTGATTTTCAATTTAGCCTATAGTTAAAGCATATGCGAGAACAAACGTTACGTTTTGCCTATATTGAGAAAAGCGGCAAAGATGTTGAAACTTGTCCGCAGAGCTGTGTGGCTCTGAATGTTGTCTCATAGACCTTTCTCCCATCAATCCAACACACTGTTTAATAGTGATGGGCAAAACGATTACTTTTTCGTAGCAGTGATAGCAGTTACTTCTATTTTCAAATATCTGTTAAAAATAGCAGAGTAGGAAAAAACGTTCTAAATGGGAGTTATTTGTTCCCAACTTAAAAAACAGCGTAAAAGCACCATTTTAGACTAACTTGACTTTTTGTAGCTTGTTATCTGAACAGTAGAGTGATAAATTGCCGTTAGGACTTGGTAGAGTAGTTCATATTATAACTGTCGGAAAACTGGAAGGATGCGGGAGGGTTTCAGTCAGGGTATAAGTTGAAGGTACCATGCAGCAGTGCTTCATGACTCGGCCATGAGTGAAAACATTGTGGCGTCACGTGGCCTATATTTCCTTCCCGGAATGACTCCTAGAAATAGAAAATGAAGTAACATCTTGCACCTGCTTTTCTATCTGTGTACTGTTGTTTATATCCTTCGCGAACTTTGGAGAAAAGGAGCAGTAAAAGTAGGGGCTACTTTTCATCAGTCGTAGCAGTGATAGCAGTTTAGCCAAAGTGGTAGTAAAAGAGTAGCTGCTACGCTACTTTATGCCCATCCGTACTGTTTAAGTGTACACTCACTCACGGGAAGAGCATGTAACATGGACTTTTGTTCCACGTTTTTTTTATTGCATTTCCCTCCAGAAATTTCTGAATGCCGAGACTATTTGTTGCAATATGCTCAAACCAAGTGCAGATACATACGAAGGACACATCAGAGACCTTTGTTTCGTAAATAATTACATTTTAACCAAAATGTCACATAGACGTTCGTTCGTCAAGATCAGTGACACGCCTAGTTCTTGATCTTGATACGCCTAGTTCATCAAGAAATGCTGTCCTCAAAATGTGAACGCAAAGTAATTTGAAAATGCGTAAAGAAGTGTTTTCATGTGATAAGTACCTCACATTTATTGTACACATTGTTTAGACACATCAAGTAAAAAACGAAAATAATTTCGAGAAAAAACGTATAAAAATGGTGTATTATTACAGTTTAGTTATGTAGGTTTCTTTAAAAAGAGTTTTTATTGATTTGTTTGTTACGATTAACAGTGCCTTATAGCAGCATTTTTCCTTCGTGTTTCAGAATCGTGGTAAATTGGCTGAGGTTCGTAGTCGCGCAAGCGATGGTAGTCCATGGACCTCGCCAGAATTAGAACCGGACCTCGAACCCGGTAGTGATAACATGGAATCGGCCAAGAAGAAGGTTGAGCAAACGGACAATACAAGGTAAGAGATAGAATTATTGCACTTTGTTCTCTAAATCTGTAAATTATCATTTCTTTTTCTTAAAAACAAATCTTTGGTGCAGTGGCGGTTCTAGAGAAAAAAACTGGTGGGGGGGCAGCCCTCAACGTTGCATATTATATATATAAAGTGTTTCTATTTTGATCTGTCCTGCTGTCCATAATATATATTCTCTTTCTTTCCTCTTTTGCCTTCCCACCATTCGTTCCAATGCGTTTTTCAGTACAAGCTCTTCTCAGACAACATTGTTTCATAATGAAAGTTTATTTTATATCTATTATTTTTGTACCGAAGCCCTAGCGCCCTAACCATCAGGCTCCAGAGAAGCTAATCAGTGCATGGAATTTATAGAATTTAGAGAGGGAAACATATAGTTAACTGCCAAATTTACACTGGATAAAATGACTTGATTGGATTTTACACTACATAAAACGGCATTAAGAGTCCCTCCCTCTACAGACACACACTTAAAAATCTATAAATACCACACTGGATATATTGTATAATTCAACCCCAATTTAGACCTAAATAAGATGATTGAAAAAAAACAACAACAAAGATTTCTACTTTTCATTTGTAGGCCGGACTAGAATTTCCTATATTATTTTTATAGTAAGAAGTAAGTCGGACAAAGATTAGCGTTCTGTCATTTTCGGTATAAGCTACTGGTGGTATAATTTCGAAATAACACCGCATTGCCTATAAGCAATAAATTAAATTTTTAGATGATGTGGTCTTCCCTTTGTTACAACGTTGTTGATAGTGAAGACTTCTAAAAGGTTTTTAAAACAAAAAATACTGTGTTACATAAACAAAAGAATAAAATAACTACTTGAAAGTTGTTCTAAGAAATTAAAAAATATTTTAAAACTCGACAAAATGCAGTTTCTAACATACGCTGTGACTCCTTCCCCCACCCCATGTTTATAGAAGAAGCTTATCATGGTACACTTCATTTCATGTTCAAGAATCGATAACATTAAACTTCTTGCAAAATAAATATTAATTATACTAAATATTTCAAGACAATTGAGGATATTAGTTTAACTTCACTGCAAAAACCGGCTCCGGCGGCCCGGCCTAGAACCGTCTCTGCTTTGGTGTAATAAACCTGGGCGCCGTCGTCCAGAGCTCACAGTGGCGGACTTCGAAATGGTACTGAGAAGATAAGCAGATTCAAGTCCTACTGCAGGGCATCCTGACTGGCATTTTCGATGGATTTCCTCAGTGTTATCATCACTATCAGTTTCACCAAGCAAATGACGTTATTGTATCTATACAAAGGTCTTGGCTGTATCCACATCCTCTTCACCGAAACAGTGCTCGCCGATAGGGGTGTCATTCCTTCGTCTTGTGACGGGCTAAGGTCGTAGCTTCCATTCTAACTTTGCAGATATAAATTTAATCTAATTTTAAATTTAACAATTTAAGTCAATAAATTTAAATTTAATACATTTAATTTATTGATTTTAAAGTTAATGAATTCAAATTCAATAAATTTAATTAAATTTAATTAGTTTAATTTAATAAATTTAAGTTAAATAATTATAAATTAATGAGCGTTTGTTACTGTGGCGATGAACTTGCGAGTTCCGTAACTTATAGAGTGAGTGAATTTAAATTCAATAAATTTAATTCGATAAATTAATGAATTTCACACATTTAATTTAATTAATATAATACTTGAAATGGGAGAAAGGTAATTCTGCTGGAAGGACCTGTAGTTGTAGCGCCACTGGATTAAGAACGGCTAGGTAAAACCGGTGTCGGTGATTTCAAATATGAAGTCGCTCACTACTTGATTGTATTAAGGTGCTTGCGTGAAATCTATAAATAGGAAAAGCTAACCAAACGAATAGGACTTGCCATTTTACAGTCACCAGATTTATAACAGCCAAATAAATCAAGGTCGCTTAAATCTGAAATTAGTTTCTTTGTACGTGCTTTGGAACACCTGATGTTTGTTGACCATTTTAGGCCACACAATATGCTATTCGGGAGCATAACGCTCTTCCTCCCTTTGAGTGCGAATTGACCCGTGATAAATTCCGTTGGGATTTCCAATTTCGATGTTGATAGTGACGTCAATTGAGAAACTAAATTAAGGATTAATGGGCCTGTCTCGAAAGCTATATAGAGCAGTGATAAGGGGTCCTTGGGCTGACCATTAGCCTTGAATCAAAATCAACTCTCAGACTAAGGTCCTATCTGTGTTACCGACCAAAGGAGTAGAGTTTAAAATATGCGTACGTACTTTTCCAAGCGCCATCGTTATAATAAAAT
>JAGDQP010005844.1:25214-42639 GCA_022664845.1 Lepisma saccharinum | reverse complement strand
ATATATACAGATGCTTATCAGAATAATGGAAACACCTGAACGAAAGTGCAACTTACCAGATTAATATGGTGTCGGGCCACCTTTCGCCTTCAGAACAGCCTTGATGCGACGTGGGATGGAGGCATAGAGGTCGTGAATGGTAGCAAGTGGAATATTACACCATTCCTCGTGCAGGGCATCGGCCAGTTCTGTGAGAGAGGATGGAGGTGGAAATCGTCGCCGGAGTCGTGTTTCCAAGATGGACCACAGATGTTCAATTATGTTGAGATCTGGGGATTGGACGGGCCAGGGGAGGTGTTGAACTTCATCCCGATGTTCCTCAAACCACGCTGCAACAACTCCAGCTGTGTGAATGGGTGCATTATCATCCTGGAATATGGCGTCATTGTCCGGGAACAACATCCGGACCATAGGATGCAAGTGGTCTCCTAAAATTGCGACATAATCGTTGGCAGTGATGCGTCCGCGAAGTGTGACCACAGGACCCAATGAAAACCATGATATTGCGGCCCACAGCATCACCGTGCCGCCGCCATGTTTCACAGTTGGGCGGAGACACTGCAGATCATACGCTTCTTTGGGCGTTCTCCACACATAAACACGGCCCGTGGTTTGGAATAGGGTGAATGGTGACTCATCCGACCATACCACACGTTTCCAGTCGTCAACGGTCCAAGTTGCATGGTCGCGGCACCATTTGCGGCGTGCTAAAGCGTTCTGGTCCCTGATGAGAGGTTTGGCCCGTGCAACACGACCCCGTAAGTTCATGTCATGTAATTCGCGGCGGACTGTGATTGTCGAAACAGGTTGGGGGAGGTGCTGATTGAGTTCCTCCGTCACTTGCGCCGCAGTGGCACGACGGTTCCGCGTGACAATGCGCTTTAATACCCGGCGTGCCCTGTCACTGATGCTTTTCTTCCGCCCACTGTTCCGCTTCCCCGATGTGGTTTTCCCGTGTGTTGTGTAGGCCGTCATCACCTTCGACACTGTCCCTGGCGACACACCTAACACACTAGCCACTGCCGTCACACTAACTCCACATAACCGCGCACCAACAATTTGCCCTCTTTGAAACTCTGAGAGGTCTCCTATTTTACACTACCTCCGTCTGCTGCAGCCACTGCACACTCCTGTTCCACGACGCCTGACGTAGTATGGAGACCGACCTAACACACCACCACCAGCAGTCCGGCGCTGCGGTCGCCACGACACCACTGCCAACCCATACATCTGACGTGTTGCCAACTACAGGTGTTTCCATTATTCTGATAAGCATCTGTATATAATATGCAACGTTGAGAGCTGGCCCCTCAGTTTTTTTTCCCTCTAGAACCGCCACTGGACTTATGGTAAAGGTTGCATAAAGCTTTATATCGCTTTGACTTTTATGGTAACGGTTGCATAAAGCTTTCAATTTTATGGCAAAGGTTGCATAAAGCTTAGAGCGTTGACTCTGTCCTGCAACTTTATATCTTTGCCGTTATATACTTGCTTCTAGTGTGGTATTTATTTACCTGCGTACACCATAGTAAAACTATGTTTCGTGGTGTCGCAAGTAAATAGATAAATTGAAACTGAAATATTTCCTTTAGATGTCTTACAGTATCTAAAACTAGGAAAAGCAAGGGGAATAAGGTTGTGTTAGGATTTGGCCACTCAATACAGAAATATTACAACTGTGACAGGCCACCCAAGTGGAAAGACATACATTTTCCGAAAGTGGCAGCTTCTATTGAAAATACGGATTGCTTAGAGCCTGCAGTAGATAAAACTCGAGACTCAATACAGATTCTTTCGTTTCGTTTCGTTTAGAAAGAAACGAAAACAATGGAGCACTGAGTACAATTCTGGAGTAAGATAGATGAAATGTAAACAGAAACGCATTTCTGTTTGACAATACACTAAGTTACTAATTACTTATCTGTTCAGGTGACTAAAGAGCTTGCAGTTAATCAACCAGAACTAAAGAAGAGCAATATATTTACTGTGTTTATGAAGCTCCTCTGGTGGTTAACATCCCTTTACCTCGTGTGCTTGTTGGCAAACTCTACTGTGGTGTTTAAAGAAGAATGACTTCAGCCAAAATACTTTCTCCTAAGGCGTAGGATCTTTATCAAAAAGCTAAATGAGTTGTTGTCTTTCGTTTTGACGCATGAACAACACTAAATAGCTTGTAAAAACAGATTTATCCATTTGGTGGTCCTCCTCCCCCTCCAGTTTCGGAGATTGGAAACCACTTTACTAACCTTTCATTAAGAGACAGAAAAAAAGCAAATTATAGTAACTAGTTTTCTAATACAAGTTTTTCTTTCTTTCTTATTGAGACCCTGCTGCGTAATGGATTACTTTCCTTCTTTTTTTATACAGATGTATAGAATCTTAAATGTGGTTTATGGCCATCGAAGACCTTTGTTTGACCTTCTGTTGTAGCAGCTTATTTGGTTACTTATGAAATAATTTTGTGCTTATATACGGGAAGTCATAAATATTTGACTTCTGTGCAATTTAAAAGAGGAAGAAAATTGCTAGGGAACCTTTTGAACGTGAGAAGTCAGCGCCACTTTGCCACAGTAGCAGATGTCACAATCAACAACTAACTAATACCGCCCTCTCTTGAGTAAAATAAAACACACGTGGCTTTGCTGTTGGACGTTTCGGATCATTTAATCTTACCTTTAAAGAAAATAAAAAGGAAATGAAGTTCTTAGATAACTAAAAAGTATTCTGTTGAATTAAAATGTCTGATTTCAACAATAACATAGCAAGAAAAACTTCTAATTTTAAAATGACACTGAACAGACCCTGTTATTTTGAATGTGATGAAAGGTTGAATCAAAGAAAAGTGCGCTTGGCGGCGAATATTAAGCAGCCTTTCAAGTCTTAAATCTTCACGATAAACCTGTCATTACCTGTCGATGGTAGAATAACCTAATCTCTGCTACATGGCAAGCGATTATTTCCATGTCTCGTCCGGAAAAATGCTATCACTTTTCGTGAATTGAAGATAGATACCGATTGTGATGATGCTTGTTAAAGTGAATTTTCGCATGTAGAAAAGGTGTTGTGTTAGATTTGCAGAAGAGAAGAGAGAAAAAAAGCAAATAAGACTTTTATCCCGTTGATGTAGTTCTATAAAGAATAGTTCCAGTGTGCTTGATTCACAAATGATACTATTATATAAGAGATAACGTACATATGTGCATTGATGTAGTGTAACTTTATAATAGAGTAAATAATAATAGTGGCAGAGCTGAAACCGGTTCACTTTTGGTGACACGGTGATCTGACCTGACACCAATATAGATGACCCGGCCCGAAACCTGATCCAAATGGCCAGACTGGATGTGATCCGGCGACCCGATCATAGAATACTGACCAACATAACCATCTCAATCAGCGTTTATTTGCATACCTCTGGGGGTATTTTTCTTCATTTTTTTTTTCGAGATAAGAAACTATTTCCATTGTTAGGAACTTTTTCGGAGGTTTTCCAGTTTTCATCCTCAGTTGCACCAGGCAAATGCCGGGATGATGCCTACTAACAAGGTCCTCGTTGACTACCTTCCAATATCCTCTCACACACCCTATCTCAGCCTCAATCTAATGTACCTAAAGACTATACATAAATTTAAATTAAATTAAATGAAGGAACTTTCCGGTGTCGAATTTTCCGTGCTCAATCCTTTCTCAGTCACCCTCTGAAAAAAAAATGTTGAAACGCAACGAGTGTATAATTAATAAGGAAAGAAAGACTCTGTTCTGCTTTCCGAGTCATCGAGTGACCGAGTTATGCCGGGTCCCAAGAATAGAGCCGGCGTCCGGGTCGAAAATTTTACATGAATGACCCGATTGACCCATTTCAGTGATAAGTGGTAATTTCGCAAAGAATGATAAACCATATCGGCAAGCCATTAACCAGGAAATAAATCCAAGGAAGGATATTTGATTTCGGGCATTACTTTTCCTGAAAAATCTGCTGTCAACTTCTTGAATGTTAGGTGATCTTTAAGTACATTTAACAGTTTGCACGAGAGACGATTTCTTTGAATGTACTAGATTTGAACTCTTGATTCTCCAGGTTTATCACTTTCTTTATTCCGTTTTGACTTCGTTCGTAAAAAAAAAAAAAAACTGTCGCAGATTGAAACATATAGGAAGTTTAGCTATCTTGATCACTCGAAGAGTATTCATTTAAATTCGGTTGAGATTTTTTTCCCCATGTATAAATTATTCAAACCATGGAACAAAGTTGAAGTAATATGAGCATTACTGAAATTTTGTCAAGCGTTTACAACGTGTTACGTCCCACTCCGTTATAAGTCGACAATGACGAAGAGGTGACTCACATTTTGTCTTCCAAACCTGGAATAATATGTTTGTTGTAAGATGTGTAGATTGAAATTTGAATAAACTTGTAATTTACCAATTAACAGAATGAATAGAAAGCTTAAGATAAACTGGTGGCAAGCGAGAGAATAATGAAAAGACTTAGGACAGAACCTTAACATAAAATAAAATGATATGAAAGAAAATAGTGCTTTAAGCGCAGTGATATGTGAAGAACTAATTTTCTCTGATGGAAGTTTCTGTAAGTTAACCGAATGTATATAAGAGCAATTTCCATGTAAATATTCAGTCCTTGTTTGATCATTTAACTGTAATCATGTCTTAGCAGCCTTGGTCTTTAGTTAGGTGTACCAGGTGAATAAAAATAATCATGTGAATCTGAATAAATCATTTCCTCTTTTACCTCATCTTGCATGCCTTAGCTTTTAAAATAGTCCCACAATAAATCTTCAGACATTTGAACTGCCATGCATGCTAGTTAGTATATACGTTGCCTTACTCCCTTCATATGATTTACATATTTGGACTACAGAGAACTTCACCACATATTATGACGTCGAAGATATCCCTGAGATGCCCAGATGAAGAACATACATAAGTACCATTGAAGCTAGTCGGAGCATAAAGGAGATAAGTTCAGCTAATAAGGTGGAAGGATATAAGATGCCTCACCTTATATTCCTATAATTAATGTGCGAACCTGCTACTTGTGTAAAAAAAATAGTCATCGATCGGAATAGAATGCGGTAGAGGACGTAACAAAGGTAATGTTAAGAAGAACATTAATGATTTCAAACGAAAATCCCTTGAGTTCGTTGCTCCTACGCTGAAACTCTGTAAAAGAAGTGTCAATTCTACGTGAAATCATTGAGCGCACGGACAGATTCCAGTGATATTACTGTAAAAGATTATGCGTCTTTACCATGAAAATATGTATACTTTTTACGGTAAATTCGTTTTTGCGATAAAATACAAATACATTTTTACGTCTTGCACCCGTGCTGGCAGTGATTTTCACCGTAGTACCAGCCATTTTGTTTTTACAGTGTAATGACAAAATTGTTTAAAGAGAGATGTAAACTAGCTCAACAGAAAAAGGCAGAGGTTAGAAACAGGTTGAAGGCAGCAAAAATAGCAAAGTATGGAGAAGTGAAAGTAACTCAAGCAGCAGGATTACTTCTTGTTCATAGATTACCACGTGTCAATGAGAAAAGGAGAAGAAAACAAATAAAGCTGTTGATACAAACGAAATTTTATTCTTAAAGTTTTTATGAAGAGAAATTCCGTTTGCTGAATGATCTCAAAGTTTTTAGTTGATCATTTTTATACTGTTTCCGTTTTTCAACAGTATACTAGAACTCGGTTATAACGACATTCAAGAAACTTAAAAAATTGTGTCGTTATAACCGAATGTCGTTTTAGCCGGGTCTATGCAGTTTTAAAGAATATCTTAGTATCACAGAATACCTGACGCTTTATAGGCGAGGTATCTTTATAAAAGAGTTTCACTGTATATTTTACCACAAAGTAAATACGTGATTAAAGTAGATTTCCGCATTGGGCAAGCGACAAAGCACTGGGAAAGCGATAATGTAGTAAATCCTCTTGAAAGTTTTGTTATTATTTACAATTTTTATCACGGCGCAATTGCTACAAAAGGGATAAAACAATTACTTATTTGTTAGAAGCCCTTAAAACAATCCTTCATTATCAATAAGGCCACATGCACAGCTAGCAGGCTTGAACAAAATTATGTTGCATTTAAGTTGGAACAAAAAGCTAACGAATTTTAATAGAACTCTAACTTATTGGCGCAAATAATTGGAAAGGGGAGTCTATGGTCATGTAGAAAATTGATCTTGTTTAACCAAGAAGTTTGATAATTGTAAACCGATTTAGAATTTACGCTATGTATAATTCATTTATCAATAATTTATGTCTTGACACAATTTGTAAATAACATCACACAAACTACACTCACATACGTCATAAATGGCGAATGGAAAAACATTTGTAACGCGAAAATGTTACATTCTGGCTACACCGATTGATATTTATACAGCACGATCAACTGGTCCTGCGTAAACTCGTTTCGCGGCAACTCGCCCTCAACGACAATTTGCACATACGACTCTCGATAACTGGCCCCCTACAGCAACTCGTCCTCTACAACAATTAATCTATATGACATATCGTCCCTAAAACATTTTGTCCCAAGCTACGCCCCAACTTGTCCCCTACGGCAACTTGTCTCGTAACAAGTCGTTGAGCTGAACATTAAAGCCAATGTGAAAGGTTTATTTTATTATCTCTAATTACTACAATTTTGTTGTTTTTTTTTCTGGGTTTATTTATGTCCTTTAAGCCATGTTTGGCCCAGGCCGGGATTGGGTAGGGAAGAGGATAAGGAAAGCTGCGGCAAGGGCCTTACTTAAAATATCATCACAACATTCATCTGGTGAAACTTATGGGAAATACTGGAAAACCTCAGCCAAGATAGTCGGCCACGTAGTGGTGGTTGTTATCATTGCACGGAAGGAGATTTTTCTAATCATAGGATCTATTTCAAAGCGTTATGAATTTCGATTGGTTACACGTATACTAAAACAGTTAATGTTGGATACGATCTCATGTATTAGTCCTAAATAGACTGTTATTGTAGAATCTATAACTTACACAAACGTGGATAGTACGAAATAGAAGAGATATCAATATTTTACTGTGCAAGATTTAAGTATGACAGCATATGGAAATGAATTGTTCAGTGAAAAGTATTGCCCATGGGACAAGTTGTCGTAGGGATGAGTTTAAACTTTATCTTGTATGGGCCATTCTAATAAGTTTTGACTTTGGCCCGTCAATATTATATTGTGAATGAGCATGAAAATATATGGAGATCACCAAAATTTAAGCTGCTAAGTACAATAGGGAGTGGAGCTAAGGAAGAATAAACATTGAATGGCGGCAAAATTAGAGAAAGGCAGGAATGACGGTGAAAGCGAATACCTTGAAAAGAGGGAAAGAAAGCCAACCAAAAGGAACATAGTTTACCAACCATAAAAAGGGCATCAAGAACTAGGAAAGACCATAAACAGGGTTGTCATCTGGAACGTAGTGTTACCAACTCTGCAGAAAGTTGAGATGTCGGATATAGCACAAGATAGCAATTCAGGCTCAAGAAAAAAGGAATGAGTAACACAAAAGACAATAGGGAAGACTGTGGACACATGCGTGAAAAGGGTGAACGATAGTCGCGCGTGAATACAAATAGAGTAAAAAAATAGAGAGCACCCGTTGTACTTTAGCTGCAGTTGACGTGAAGGTCACGAATGAATGCGTGGTCAACACACACAAATATTTCTCGCAGTGAATACAGTTAATGAAAGCAAGCTTGTCACACGCGTCCCTGCAGCATTCCTGTGTAAGTCCTGTTCGAAGCAATATTCGGAAGGTTTTTGGAATTGCCTGGGATGTCCACTGGAGTAACCACATTTGAAGAACACAAAGCGCATCATCTTTTGGATTCACCTTGCTGAAAACTGGCAATGAACAAAGGACTAAAGGCGGAGAAAGATCTCGCGTTGCCACACTTTAATGCTAGATGATAACACCAATGTATAAATGATGAACTCCACCACGTTTTTGAATGCGCGAAAGAAGAACACATCAGCAGGTTGTACAAGGCATGTACATTTTGTAGGAATCAGCTTCTTATAGAACTCAAAACCGGCAGGAACTGTCCTGTTGTAAAGATCATCATCCTTATTTGCAGCCCAGGAGTCGAACAAAAGTAAAATACGATCCTTACCCTGAAGATCGGGCTACAAAACTTGCTCCAGGAAGATTTGCAAGTCGAATTTGGTCAAATTCACTGATCTACTTGCATATGCTTCCACATTAGGGAATTCAGTGGCCATGTTCACTGAAAAGTGATCGCTGGGCTCCGCAACAAGAACATATACACCGGTGTATGTGTGTGCCATCCATTCCAATCACCATCATATTCATATATGAATGCTACGTTGCGGCGATTGAACCCATGGCACCAAAGATTGGGTTGCTGCCCTGCATGGCAAGAGTTCTGCCAGAATGGAACTCTTTATAAATCTGGACTGATCTGTATTAAGGACCTGCTCTGGAGTCAACTCGTGCTCTAGCGCGAAAGACTTGATCTTATGAACAATGATCTCACGAATAATATTGCTTTGAAACAGGACTTACACAGGAATGCTGCAGGGACACGTGCGACGAGCTTACTTTCATTAGCTGTGCTCACTGCGATAAGTGTTTGTGTGTGTTGACCACGCATTCATTCGTGACCTTTACATCAACTTCAGCTAAAGTACAACGGGTGAGTATTGCTCTCTATTTTTTTACTCTATTTGTATTCACGCGCGACTATCGTTCACCCTTTTCACGCATGTGTCCACAGTCTTCCCTATTGTCTTTTGTGTTACTCATTCCTTTTTTCTTGAGCCTGAATTGCTATCTTGTGCTATATCCGACATCTCAACTTTCTGCAGAGTTGGCAACAACACGTTCCAGATGACAACCCTGTTTATGGTCTTTCCTAGTTCTTGATGCCCTTTTTATGGTTGGTAAGCTATGTTCCTTTTGGTTGGCTTTCTTTCCGTCTTTGCAAGATATTCGCTTTCACCGTCATTCCTTCCTTTCTCTAATTTTGCCGCCATTCAATGTTTATTCTTCCTTAGCTCCACTCCCTATTGTACTTAGCAGCTTAAATTTTGGTGATCTCCATATATTTTCATGCTCATTCACAATATAATATTGACGGGCCAAAGTCAAAACTTATTAGAATGGCCCATACAAGATAAAGTTTAAACTCATCCCTACGACAACTTGTCCCATGGGCAATACTTTTCACTGAACAATTCATTTCCATATGCTGTCATACTTAAATCTTGCACAGTAAAATATTGATATCTCTTCTATTTCGTACTATCCACGTTTGTGTAAGTTATAGATTCTACAATAACAGTCTATTTAGGACTAATACATGAGATCGTATCCAACATTAACTGTTTTAGTATACGTGTAACCAATCGAAATTCATAACGCTTTGAAATAGATCCTATGATTAGAAAAATCTCCTTCCGTGCAATGATAACAACCACCACTACGTGGCCGACTATCTTGGCTGAGGTTTTCCAGTATTTCCCATAAGTTTCACCAGATGAATGTTGTGATGATATTTTAAGTAAGGCCCTTGCCGCAGCTTTCCTTATCCTCTCCCCTACCCAATCCCGGCCTGGGCCAAACATGGCTTAAAGGACATAAATAAACCCAGAAAAAAAAAAAAAAATTGTAGTAATTAGAGATAATAAAATAAACCTTTCACATTGGCTTTAATGTTCAGCTCAACGACTTGTTACGAGACAAGTTGCCGTAGGGGACAAGTTGGGGCGTAGCTTGGGACAAAATGTTTTAGGGACGATATGTCATATAGATTAATTGTTGTAGAGGACGAGTTGCTGTAGGGGGCCAGTTGTCGAGAGTCGTATGTGCAAATTGTCGTTGAGGGCGAGTTGCCGCGAAACGAGTTTACGCAGGACCAGTTGATCGTGCTGTATAAATATCAATCGGTGTAGCCAGAATGTAACATTTTCGCGTTACAAATGTTTTTCCATTCGCCATTTATGACGTATGTGAGTGTAGTTTGTGTGATGTTATTTACAAATTGTGTCAAGACATAAATTATTGATAAATGAATTATACATAGCGTAAATTCTAAATCGGTTTACAATTATCAAACTTCTTGGTTAAACAAGATCAATTTTCTACATGACCATAGACTCCCTTTTCCAATTATTTGCGTCAATAAGTTAGAGAGTTCTATTAAAATTCGTTAGCTTTTTGCGCCAACTTAAATGCAACACAACTTTGTTCAAGCCTGCTAACTGTGCATGTGGCCTTATTGATAATGAAGGATTGTTTTAAGGGCTTATAACAAATAAGTAATTGTTTTATCCCTTTTGTAGCAATTGCGCCGTGATAAAAATTGAAGCGAGTTGTTGTGGTTTTGCAGACTGTGAAAAAGACAGTAGTCTGTTGGTGCAAGATGTTGTGAAAACGCCGGGTAGAGAAGTTTCTCTCAGTCCCATTCCTCGATCTTAGGACAGGTACTTCTTGCCATGTGTGGGCGCGAGTTGTTACCATGAATGAGCACACTCTTTCGGTTAAACAGACTACGATGTTTCTCCAACAATTCAGTCCGTAGGCGTTCAGGTTGCTGACAGTAGACGGTTGCATTTATGGTCTGATTACGTGGGAAGAGCTTAAAATGGATTATCCCACGGATATCCCATCAAACATTCAACTTTCACTTTGCAGGGGCGGAGATCCTGTTTTACACAGTTCCTGCGCTCCCACTTTAGGTACCCATTGTCGTTTGCATGTAATGTTATGGTAGAGGACCCACTTTTCATCCCCTATCACCATTTTATCCAGAAATTGCTCACGTCTGTGACGGGCGAGCAGGGAACTCGCTGCTGATCTGTTGAGGCGTTAACGCATTGCGTATCCATTTTCCGAGTTTCGGCACGTACCCAGATCCTGCAGATGACAATGAACGTTTGAATGGGTGACATGAAATTCGCTGGCCAGTTCTTCAACAGTTTGCATTGGAATTGCCTCATCGCTACTCGAGGGCATCGTTGTCCAGGTTCACAGGTCACCCTTCTAGTGGATTATCTGTGAGGCTGGTATCCAAGACCGAAATTGCCACGAGACGAGACGAGACATAAAAATGGCTATAGAAAACGAGACAAGAGAGAGGTCTTGTAATGCAAAGTATACATCTTTTCGAGACGAGACTCTCTCTGGACAAGATATTTTCGAGATGAGACAGCCTATATCTCGTCTCGCGTTCAGCACTATCTGAAACCACCTCTGGCACTTTCGCACATCCACCCTGATCATATACAGCATTGATGTTTCGTGCCCCTGCGCTAGCTGGATGTCCCTGGTGAAATTCATACACCAAGACATGCTGTATGTGATCCTCCGACGCTGCCATGATCACACAAAAGCCACACTTCGAAAACGTGGAGTAGATCGTTCTCCTTCTACACACTCCTGCAGAACCAAGTGCCCTATATGACTCATTTATGGTACGTGCCGCCTACTTCACTATTCGCTGGTCAGATGGCGTCATTGCAGCGGGCATCGCACATACGACATTACTTATGGGATACACTGATAATAGCATTGCACTGCATTAGTCACACTTACAAAATAATGACAGTAAGAATTCTGTTGCTTAAGAAAAATTGGACTGGTGTGTAAGCTTTATTCTGGACATCGTTACTCCAGTTGTCCCCTATTTCAAGACCATGCTGCAATTTTACAAAAGTAATTTCCAAGGTAAGCGCTAGCATGTGTGACATTCCTAATATTTCTTTTAAATTAATTGTAGTAGTTCGCAAAGATATATGCACAGGTATCTTGTTCTGAATCTCGTTATCCTGTATTGTAATCATAATTAAACATCGTGTTTTGCTCAGTTTCTTTTCTTTTCGTACGTTAATAAAAATGAGAAACCAGAATCTATTTGACTGTATCATATGTAAAAAGAAACTTGCAAAAAAAAATGGCAATATTAATTTATTGGTTTGATCATGCGGTAACGTGGTTTCGCAGATGGTTCTTGATTAAACAACAATCCCAAAAAAACAATTAGACAGATGTAAGTAGCAAGTTCAGTATCATTGTAATCTACTTCATAGATTAATTTCAAGGTATTTTTCTTTTCGTTTTAATTTATTTTCTTCTTGTTTCATGACTTTTGTAAGTTGGCTTGCTCAACCAGTGATGCAAATCCATGCAACAAGTCTAGTTCTACCAGATGTCCTTCTTTGGAAGGAAATGTTTCTTTAGAACTTTGTCCTTTCTTGATAGAATAAGCATGCTTCCTTCTTTTCTAGTAAAATAAAACTAAAAACTTTTCTTTTTAAAGATGAGTTGACAATCGAATTTCCATTTGAAAGCAGAACGGAAAATAAAATTTTACGAACACGTTATTCTTTATTGGCAAACGTCCATGAGTTTCTGAAAAATAAAATCAGAAGTAGTTCTAGAAATCTGTAATTAGAAGAGCAATTCTTAATATTCAAATCTGTTATTGTTCTTAGCGGAACACATTTAAATCCTTTCGCAACTAAATATTATTATGCCATAGAAGTAGTGAAAATGAGAATTTTTCTTAAAAAATCAAAGTTTATTAAGGAACTATAGAATTTATTTTTTAAATTTCTTTTATATATGTAAAGACCTGACAGCCAAAAAGAGATCTGTAAATAACTTGAAGATCTATGAAGCACAAGTAAATACGTATACAAAGGTTTGAAAAGGGTATGATAGGTGGGACGGGTTGTTCAAAGAGTTACGTGCTAATACCATATCCTGAATTGTAAGGGCTGCCACGATTTTCAAACTCTGGTAACTTCTTTAAAAGAGAGTAGAGATCGGTGTGCTTCAAGTATTGCAAACTAATCAAAGTGTAGTCCTTCAACAAAGTATGTGTATAGGATGCTATAACAAAGAACTAACAAATGTAAAGAAACGTAAGTTCAGGCCTCCAATTTTCTTACACTTACCAACATTATTTGCTACATTATTTTTTTATTGTTGACGGAAATTATAATGATTTTATAATGTTAAGTTTAAGAGATTTCTTTGATGTAGCATTAGGATAGCACAAACAATTCATTTGTAAAGATGTTACTTATGTAAAACTTATGGTAACTTGATTTTGTATGTGCCATTTCAGTATTATTTCTTTTCTACCCGTCACGATTTTATGAATGTAAGTAGGCAAGATTCGAACCCGCGACCTTGAAACAGAACTGAATTACGATCATTGATGGCTCTTAGGCATCTCACGCTCAGGCTGGGATAGGATAGGGCAAAAGGTGTTGGAAGGTGGTCGGCCAGGGCCTAGTTTGAAGGTACCTGTGACTAAGAATAAACCTGTAAAAACCTCAGTCAGGATGGACTGCAACTGAGATCGTTCCCAGAACCTTCCGACTGTGACCATGGAGACGCTGGTCTAACGCCTCAAACCCCACGACTATCTCGGTCAGCTATGTTACTTCGTCGCTTATTCTGAAAAAATCTTCTATGTGAAAAATGCAACTTTTTCAGGAGAAACATATATCTGTACAGAGCTTTCACTTGGTTATTTCTTTTTATATTTTTATAGATATGCATTCAAACCCTATAATTTTCAATATTCGATATTAATTGTAAAGTACTTAATCAATCACTTTTTATGTGAACCAATATGCACATATCATTCATTCTTATTTTAAACAAATAGCAGGTTTTTCAGAATAAGCGACGGTTTGAATTGTAGCCCTACTTTTATAAACATTTTCAGTGTTCTTGATTTTAAAACTTACCGCCTTTGCTTTCGACCCTTATTGCCCTTCCTTTCAACTCTTTCTTCCATTGTCTAATTCTGCATAAATATTAGCCTATATTTAACATTGCTTGATCATCGATAAAGTATCATTACAAGGACCGAATCAGGGGCGTAGCCAGGACTCTTCCAAAGGGGCCCTTCACCCTAGCCTCTCAGTAAACCGAATCGCCCTCCTTGGGTATTCTCTTGCAGAGGGCCCCATAAAATGCAATTACGCCTCTGGTCCGAATGTAGTAACCTCACTCCATCATCAGAGGGAGTAAAAATCGCACAAAATAGTGTTTCCACGTTATTAATAATACTGTTCCGACTCATTCAGGTTAACCTGATGGACGTGTGCAACCAAACTTACATCAGAGCTAATCCGATTGGGAATCAGTTGAACGTTAACCTACCTGATTCCCCAGTGCTAATACAAATTTGAATTTGAATTTTATTTAAGATTTTCAGGCAACTTTGGCTTAGGCTGAATGGATAATGAATGATAAGATAATTGGTGGAATGAAGAAAGGAAACGTGCGAGCCGCGAGAAAACCCACGCACACGGTGTTTATCCACTACAAGGACCACATGACACGAGCCGGGATCGAACCAGGAACCCCACATACCAGGGTTGAGCGCTCTACTACTGATCCACAGTGACCCTACTGCTGATATGAAATATGCTACTGTAACTAAAGGGTTTTGCAATAATAGCGATACAACTTTGAACTGTCCCTGCGAACATCGTCACAGAATTGTTAGCAGTACTTGGCAATTGGCAAGTATGAATAGGTAGAAAAATATGAAAATTCACACACACACACGAAGCGTTGGTACGAAGGACTCTTAAGAAACAATTGTGGCGTTAATAAAAAGAGATGTGGTCAAGCTGTCAATCAAATCAATAAAACATGTTATATGTCCAACTGGGTTCACGAATTTCTTGTCAGGTTAGATCCCTTACGATTCTGTATGATTGAAACATGTGTCGTCATATAACCGGCAAGAATTATTTCAAAATAAAAAATGGCAAAGATAAAGGTTTACCCCTGCGAGATGCGCACGCGCCGTGAACGGCGCATGCGGGATGTGGAGGTAGCGCTTCACATATTCTCGACCTACGCCACGAACTTTGGTGGGGTGATCAGTTCCACGCCTTTATCTCCCAACGTGTCCAGGAACACCAAGGACACTTTGGTACTCAATTTGATAGGAATTTCAGTGTACCTCAGCGTGCCAGGCATAGGAACACTGCCAGAAAAGTCTCTAGTGTTCTGTCCGGGATTTGAACCCGATTCGTAGTCATACGCGCTACCGTCTGAACCACAGCAATTCAGTTAAGATTGAAATTTCTAGAATTTTCTCACTTTAAGTTTTAAAACGTTAATTACATAATTGCGTACGAGAGTAAACTTACAGTATGACCTTTCTAACTTCCAGTATAAGATCAGCGCATCCTTACAATACTGCAGCAACTACCCCCATAATGCTTCCCCTAATCATTGCCTATACAATGGACATTTAGGTCAGTAGAAGCTAAAAGAGCTATCCTTGTTAGAACTTTATTCCTTTCTTTTGTCGTGCTAATTAGCGTGTTGTTTATTGTTGCTAATTTTGCTATCATGTTTTCTTTGCATACAGATTTCTGTCTCAAGGACGTACCAGGTGAACGCATGACAAGACCGTTTGCATGATAATGTCACACAGTTCATTATTGTGAGCAAACCATTAACCGTGTAACTTATGCCTTTTACTTTATTTCCATATTCTTTATCCATTCGAACAAACACGTTAATATACAGGGTTATTAAAATAATTTAGCCCATGAATATCAACATTAAGACAAGAACAATTTTGGAACTCCCAGTAATTATGGAACACGTCATTAAAAAAAACTGCACAAGTGAGCGCGTCTAATAATTAATTCTACACAGTGTACATGTGCAGTATTGTACTAAAATAAACAAGGTCTTTTGTAAAATAAACATTCTGTTACCATATTTCTGTATTTGCATATGCTTATCACACGTAAAAAAATCATTACTCTCATTCATTCGGTATTATAAAAAAAATTGTGTATATCTTTGCCGTATTTATACAGAGTGAGTCCGAAAGATGTAGAGAAACTTCGAGAGGTGATTCCTAAGATCAAAACAAGAAAAATAGTTCTCTGGCATTTGCTCGAATTCCGCTTCGTGTAAAAGATACAGGGTTACCAACTTGGAATCCAAAATCGACTGTTCACAATCGTACGTATAGTACACTTTTTTTCTCATGGTCATAGGTACATATTTCTTGTTTCGAAGTTTGGAACCACCTCCCGTAATTTGTCCACATTTTTCTGTTCAGTTACAATTGTCAGCAGTCGATTTTGGATTCCAAACTGGCAACCCCGTATCTCTTACACGAAGCGGAATTCGAGAAAATGTCAGAGAACCTTGTTTCTTTTGATCTGAGGAATTACCTCCCGAAGTTTGTCCACATCTTTTGGACTCACACTATATAATCAATCTTGTTCTTGTAGATTTTCTTCCTTCAAATGAACGAATGGGAGAAAACAATGCTAACCCCTCATTTTAAAAAAATGAGCTCAGTACAGAAATAGAATGGTGATATGTACTGATTGTGGAAAAAGATCAAATTAAAACAACAAATGGCCGCATAGTGGCCCTTTTCTATGAGAAGCCCCATATGCCAACATGGCAAATGAATTTTCCTAACGCAATATCTCAATTCATGCTCAATGTTGGTTACCATTACCCCCCCCCCCCCCCATGCCCTTCAAATAAGAATTTTATACAGACCATCGTACAATTGCAGTATTAGACTATTCCATCTGCTCTATCTCGTAGCAACGGTTTTAGAAAATTTTACCCCTGACAGTTTCCGTAACATTTAAATTAAAATAAAAATTCAGCGCCTAGCGCCTTGTGCAATTACAACCACCAACACGATTTTTTTTTAAAAAAAAGAAAGCTTGTTTTGGATACATTTGGAAGTTTCTGTGCATTTTGTTTTCATGAAGACATTCAGTATCCAGTACAAAATGAATAGAACAAATTATATCCTCGATTTCAAGCTACTTAAATATCTATTTTGATTTCCCTTTTGCGCTTAAACCTTTTCTAAGATGGATTTACGTGAGATCATATCTTCAATTTCATTGTTCCTATTTATTTATTTGAACTGTACATTAGCGAGAGGAGGGGGGAAGGACATGTGATATTAGGTATTTCGTATTCTAATAAAGAAAAACAGATCACTAGCAGTTTTGGAAGTATACCACTTCCTTCCTCAGACTACACTCTACGACTCTGTTGAGTGTAGACTGTAGAGTGTAATCTGAGAAAGGAAGTCTTATACTTCCGAAACAGTTTTAACTTATTTTTGTTATTAAAGAATTCCGCCTTGTCAGAAAGCTGTGTTTTTCTTTATTAAAGGTGGATACAAAGCCATATATTATCATAATATTCGTATCCTAAGAGAATGATAATAAAATTATGAACACAACTTACAAAGACATGATGCTGGGTAAGTTGTGATTTTGTTTCGATGAACGATGTCAGATGATAAGATGAAAATGTACAATGAGGTTCTGACTCTAAAGTTGTAAGGTCAGTCTAAGTCAGTACAAAATTCATGTGTACTGACTTA
>JAGDQP010005844.1:1682-25114 GCA_022664845.1 Lepisma saccharinum | reverse complement strand
TGTACATGATGATTTGAAATAGTGATTCCGCCAAGATTGTCAGTGAGAGAAAAGTAAAGTCAAAATTGAGATGGGTCTAACTGGAGTTTTGCACGGTTTTTTTTATCGATTTTTTACCGTAAAGTGTTTAAAGTTCGGGGGGTGCTCTCAAGGATTTTGTAATAAGTAAGATTTTCTGTTTAAAACGCAATCGTAGGAATTTCGGGTAGGCGCTAAACTATAGTAGTTCCTTAATCTAGAACAAAAGAACATAGAAGCAGATAGGTTCATAGGTAAGCTGGTATGAAACAATTGGTTTTATTCATATACACAGAAGGCCAGTGCATGACAACCCAATCACCAAAACAATCCACATGCAATCTACAGTAAACCTACACATATAAGTAGGGGAAGTACAAACACCGCAGAACAGAGTTAATAAGACTTCTACAATTAGTAACAACTAATCACCATATTGTAGAGATGTAGAAGCCCAAAATTTGACATATAGTTCAATCTCTAATTCGACATATCTATATTCCATAAACTTCTAGACAGAATATCTTAACGCTGCTTTCGTTCTATAAAACTTCTTATTACAATTCCTTGCGGACAACTTCAACCATAGCAGCAGATTTTGGGTCTGGCCACAAGGGCAAGGGTTTGGCGGAGTCACTGATTTGAAAGAATACGGTCCTTGAATGTTCTTTCCAAGAGGCTGTAAAATACAATCATTTTATCAGCTATTTCTAATCGACTAATTTCTGAGTATACCATAAGTGCGTCATGAATACTGATATTTGCAAGCACACTAGAATTACAGCAGACTTGCAAAATTCAATGTGGATACAGCATAAACAGTTTGATTTTGAAAAGTCTCCTAGTTTCGTGAAATTTCATATTAAGGATTAGGAGGGACGTAATGTTATGAGATTTTTTTTTAATTCTGAAAAAATTGCACTCCACCAATTTGCCGGCAATGTACTTCTTCTTTCTATCCCTCTTTTCCTACCTACGTGGAGTCAACTTTTCTCATGATTCTTCTCCACAAAGAAATGTCCTGAACTTTTTCCTCTAACAAACCTTTCTCCCCAAGATCATTCTTAACCCTATCCATCCATTTCCTCCTTGGCCTCCCTCTACCTCTCTTGCCCTCCACTTCCATTGCCATCACTCTTCTGACTACTAGTAATTTGTTCTCCTCATGACATGTTCATACCACTGCAGTCTTATTTCTTGTATCTTCTTAGATATCTCTGCAACCTTGGTTGTTCCTCTTACTCTCACATTTCTCACTCTATCTCTTCTTGTTATCCCACACATCCAGCGTAGCATTCTCATTTCGGTGACAGCTAACCTCTTTTCTTGTGCTTTCTCTATTGGCCATGTTTCTGCTCCATATATCATTGCTGGTCTAGCCACTGATTTGTAAATCATCCCTTTATTCTTCACCGATATTCTGCGGTCGCAGAGAATACCACATACTTTCTTCCAATTTCGCCATTCCTCTTGCTTCCTGTGTGTTATTTCTGACTCCAAATCAGCATCCCCAGTAAAAGATGAGCCTAAATATTTCAAACTTTTCACTTTATTCAATCGTTCTTCTTGCAACATCACTTCTCCATTAAACTTAAGATACTCAGTTTTCTTTAAACTAATCTTAAGGCCTCTATCTTCCAGAGACTTTCTCCAACTCTCTACTTTCCTTTCAAGTTCTGTCCTATTAGTATTGCATAGTACAATATCATCGGCAAACATCATGCCCCAGGGAGCTTTATCTCTCTTATCCTGAGTTATAACGTCTATGACTACGTTGAAAAGGTATGGGCTTAAGGTTGAACCCTGGTGTAATCCAGCATTAACAGGGATTTGCGTTTCCTTACATATTTCTCTAGCACTCCTTTCTCCCTCAAACATCTCCATACTTCCTGACGTGGTATTCTGTCGTAGGCCTTCTCCAAATCAATAAAGACCACATGCAACCCTTTTTGTTTTTCCTGGTGCTTTTCTATATTTTGTCTTAATATAAAGGTTGCGTCCATTGTACTTTTTCCTGGCATAAATCCAAATTGTTCTGCTATTGATGTTTGTCCTCGTAATCTTCCTTCTATATTTTTTCCCAAATGTTCATCGTATGTGACATTAGTATGAGTCCTCTATAGTTTCCACAATCCTGTATATCTTCCTTCTCCTTAAAAATTGTTACAATAACACTATCCCTCCATTGAGTCGGCATTTTTTCCTGTGCATAGATTTTTTGCAACAAATCCCATACAATATCTATACCTTCTGGTACCAAACTCTTTTACGTTTCTACTGGTATGCAATCAAAACCTGTAGCTTTTCCGGTCTTCGTTTTCTTTATTGCTTTCTCTACTCCTTCCCGGATTATTCTTGTTATAGAACAAGATTTCGAGTTCCATTGCTAAGAACTTTCCTCGGATTTCTTTCATTTAGGAGCGTTTCGAAATATTCAGCCCATCTCTCTTTAATCTTGTCTTCATCGGTAACCACTAATCCTTGGTCATTCTTAATTTGCCTAATATGAATATCTTTTGTTGCTTTGCCTCTGTTTTTTGCTAAACTGTATAGTTTCTTCACTTCACCTGGTGTTTCAAGTTCGTCATACAGTTCATCCAAGGCTTGTGCTTTTGCCCTAACCACTGCCCTCTTTGCCTTCTTATTAGCAGCTTTGAAGTTAAAATTATTCTGTTCTGTCACTGAAGTATCTAATCTAGTTTTAGCTTTCCTCTTCACTTTAATAGCTTCTTGCACTTCCTCATTCCACCATCACGTGTCTTTTCCTGCAGTGTGCTCTTTCCATAAGTTCTACCCAAAGTATTCTCTGCGGACGTTGGATGATCCTACTGTTCACATTCCACCATTTTTGCACATCATCTTGCAGATTTATTCTCTCAATAACTTGTTCTCTGAACAGTTTTCTTAGTTTCTCTTCTTTCAATCTCCACCATCTAATTTTGGGCTCTCCATTCCATGTCCTATTATTTCTACCTACAAATTCCCAGTCCACACTTACCACTCTGTGTTGCCGGACCACGCTTCCACCATTTATTACCTTGCAGTTCTTAATTTACTTAAGATGTTCTCTTCGGCACAAGATGAAATTGATTTGACTTTCTTTTCCACTACGCTTGTAAGTTGAAAGATGCTCCTTCTTTTTCTGAAAAAAAATGTATTGCATATCGCCACATCGAATGCCGTTGCAAAGTCTATTACACTTTCGCCTTCCTCGTTCCTATCTCACATACCCCAGCAACCATGAATCCAATCAATGCTTTCTCTGTTTCTGCTTACATATCCATTCAAGTCGCCTCCCACAATTGCTCTTTACGCTGGGGGTATGCTGCGAAGTTTATGGTCCAAATGCTCCTAAAATTCCATCTTTTCTTCCTCCTCCCAGCCGACTTGCGGAGCATACGCACATACTACATTGATCATTTCACCCATGCAGATCCTAATACTCATCACTCTGTCGCTCCTTCTATTCACGTTTACTACACTATCTTTCAGATCTCTTGAAAGGACAATCCCTACGCCGTTTCTTCCATGTTCATTTGCTCCACTATACAGCAACTTGCAGCTGCCTCCTAGTTCATTTGCTTTATTTTCTTGCCTTTTGCACGCAAAGAATCCCCAATTCTCTTTATTCAATCAAGTCTGCAATCTGTCTTCCTCTTGCATTCATCGTTCCAACATTTAGTGAACCTTTCTGAGGTTCACGTGGACTAGCTTCTTTAACCGAGCCTGTTCTCGACTCGGTAGCCCTTGCTCATTTTTTCCAGAAGCCAGGCGAAACCCCGTGCGCGTCGCCTACGGTTCTGGAACATCCTGATACACAGAAGGCATCGCTTCTGGTATTATCCCGCATATACAGAAGTCATTGCTTCTGATATGTACTCTACCAAACTAATCACTCCCTTTGTTCACAGAAGGCATCGCTTCTGGGACAAACCTCGCATACACAGAAGGCATCGGCTCTGGTGTGTATTCTACCTAATTGGCCTCATTATACACAGAAGGCATCGCTCCAGGTGCATCCTAGAAACACAGAAGGCTTCGCTTCCGGTGTCTTCTTTTCGTACACAGAAGGCATCGTTTCTGATACGGCACCTCATTCTAGACCTCCCTTTGAAGAAGACACCCAAAGATGAAGACGCCTACACCAAACATGCATCTCTTATCCTTGTAATTAGTCTCCTACGGGACGCTCTTTTTGTTAAAACTTGTTAAACTATCTGATTTCGTAATAAACTGGTTGAGGGCTAAAAGAAGACAATCCCGAGTATCTATCAGCTCAACCTCAGGTCTATATGAGAAACACTAGAACATTACGATATGATAAATTTATACTTAAATATGCACTTAGCCGGAAAATATCGTAAATATCCGGATGTATCCCTACTGCGGCCCCTTCTTACGAAAATCCTGAATCCGCAACTGGAAATTTGTATTAATTTCTGGACATACTGCTGTCACATAATGTCTTGATCCTGATTCTATCAATGTTTTAAAATACTTGTCATGTTTATAGCATAATCGTTGTAGCGTAATTTTGAAATGATCAAAACTAACTTGTATTCATTATTTTCCCCATTAGTTGCAACGAAGCAGAGAAGAAACGGGAGCATCGGTTGACTACTATAATCGATCAACTGCTAATCAACAAGTCTCGCAGTAACGATTCTCAAACACTAGCAGCGCCGGAAGAAGGTGAGTAAATTGTTTTCCCAGTATTATTATTCACTATAATCCAGAATTTTTGGTCATAGATTGTGAATTATATTTTATTAATGAACTCCTTAAGAGGGAGCTGTACTTGGCTACCGCAATCTGCAAAATAAGCGTCTAATTCAACACGAATTCCACATATTTCTAGGAATATCGTGGTTTAATCGCGTTCTTTTGAAAAAAGGACTCAATAGCCCCATAAACATAATACATGGCATCGTAAAGGTAATGAATAAAAGCTCCATGACGTATTTTTTCTTAGAAATTAAGGGTGTTTTCATAACCAATGTAACAACTTTCTTATGGAAATTTCGATTATATTTCCCTTATTTCTACAGAGAAAATAACTCAAAAGGTTCTCACTTAACTACTTTCATAATGCCACGAAATATGATAAAGGGGGTATTGAGTTATTTTTTTAGAAGAAACCACATGAAACCATGATATTCCTAGAAATGTGTAAACATCCATGTTAAATTAGACGCTTATTTTTCAGGCTGGTGTAGCCAAGCCCATGGCAAAACAGTGTGGTTCCTGTCGAAACAAATAGTGCGGAGTAAGAAAAAACTAATACATTTATGAATCACTGAATAACGAGTTTAGGTTCGTTACTAAAAAAAAATAATAATCCTGAACAATTTTTGAGTACTCCTATTTGTCGCCTATTAACTCTCAGCAGGGTTCACTATGGAAAAAGTCTGGTGGTCGTCATAAGAAGGGAAGTGTGTGTGACGTCATGATTTAGGTACTCCTTTGTTCAATAGGGGAACTGTTTATATTATTAGCACATGTAGGAGTGTGGGTAGTTTTCAATGCTCGAAATGGAAATTTAGAAGTTGTAGTGGTTGTTCTTGTGACTAAACTTATTAGAAGAAACAGTATGGTGAACACTCTTATAATCTGAGACTAATGGACTTGAATAAGAATAAGTGATTACACCAAATACCAGTTTTTCTATACTCTAGTATTAATGATCTTGAGGTAGTAGATAAAATAATACATTAAACGTTATTCTAATTAGCTTTACATATAACGCACTTTATTAGCTTCTAATATGACATCACTTGTTGGATATTAAGAGTAGATTATTTATTTGAATTATGCTTATAACTTGGAAATAATATACACACTGTTCTTTTACTTGATATATCCACTGTTCTTCACATGTACTTTGCTTGTATGAATTCTCGTGTGGATAATATAATAATAATTCACTAAACACTGATAAATCTTAGTTGTTATCACTTATAGGTATGAATTCTCATGTGTATATGATAACATGTTACATGACTCTCTCGAGTGTCAAATATAGCAGAATATACTTTAATGTCCGATGTTCTGTTTATCAGTACTAATCACCCCTTTATTAAATGAAAGATTATAATCTCCTATACTATTCACTTGTATTAGGATGTATATACACTTGAATGTACCAATATGAATGTCTTTGCCACTGAACCTATTTTGCACTTTAGGCAAATGAATATTATGTTACTGCCTTGAAGTCTATACTTTAAATCTCGTAATTGACACTATCCAATGTCCCCAACTATATAAATCTATAGTTCATATTATGAATAGTCCTGGTAATTAATAACTCTTTCTAAACAATTCTAACCTGTTCTAAACACAGTCTTTTATGAATAATGACGTAACTAAATTCTCTATCATGGTCTTCTGTCATAACATGGAAACTTTGACCATCTTCTAAAAATCCTCCTAACTATATGGTATTCAAAATCTTCTCTTGATTAAAGAACAAATTTGAGGGAAGCAACTAAATGGTGTGCATAGGAAAACTTCATGGACTATTACGCTCTCCTAACCAGCTGTCTCATGCATGTAACGGTATTTCCTCCTTTACGACCATACTTTCCTATGTCGTTAATATATCGGACAGTTACATAGTTCTGCCAGCTCCCACAAGCGATTAGCATGCCCCAACCCACAGCAAAATAAGTGGTGGCGTTACAGCTAACCGTCGCGTTCTTGCTAGAGCTCAGTTTATTTTCCATGCGCTTTGCAACGACATAAGGAAATCTAAGATTTTCCAAGCTAGCGAATACCAAAAGCAGGGTATTAACTATTAACATTCAGAGGTGGCTTCCACTTCCACTTCCTCTGGCCTGTGTGTGTGTGTGTGTGTGTGTTTTTTAAGCAGCCCCTTAAGGAGACTAGCACCCTTCAAAGGGGTACGCACTTTATTTCGGGTAAGAGGAGTAGGGTGAAAGGAGTAGTTTTCGGAAGGTAAGGAGGTCTAGGAGATTTAACAAAAGTTTATTATCCTTTATTTTAATAATCATGACATTATAAGCTTTGCTTATAATCATTATTTAAGGTTATAAAATCAATAATGATAGGGTGAGGAAATGAGCATGATGTGGACTACAAGATCACAGACATCTAAGACGGACAGATGCATGATAATCTTCTCGCCCAGGGGCTACTCTGGGCTAAATGTTAAGACAGGTGTGGCCCTGTTAGTACACTGATGAAAACACTGTGCTGAAAATGGTGATGATTGATGTGGTGAATGATAAGTGATAAGCGGTCAATGTCAAGTTCAAACTTCAGTTTCCAGTGGGTTGGTATGAATATGAACATATGCACCAGAATAGGTGGCGAAGAGGTTAGTCTGGAGAATAGTACGGGCGGCGAATTGCAGGTGTTGTAGTACGTCTGGTAGGGGTAGAGGTTTTGAAGTGCAACAGTGATGAAAGTCAGGAACTGAGCAACTGTGATGGGTTGTGACATACATGTAACGGGTGTAGTCGGAGGTTTGTTTTCGGGAAGACGGATTGGTACAACAAGTCAAGGGTTTGTAGGTTTTGGTTCTGGGCGGCCTTTACATTTATAACTGGAAGTAGGGTACTTTTCTCCACAGGTGTTACATTTGGGAGGTTGTTGAAGATTACTACAGTCCTTGGTGTTATGTGGTCCAGTACAGTAGGCACAGGTTGGGTTGTATGGTGTGAATTGTAGATCTGGCAACGTTCACAGCGGATAGGTAATGGAGGTGCAGAGTGAGATGGTTCAACTCTGTAACGTCTTTTGTAGATGTATGCGCCTGTGGTTAGTAAGTCGTTGATTGTCTCCTGATAATTTGTGAGTACTCGAATCATGTAACTTGCAGCGCCTGTCTTTGTTTTGATGCGTAAACATTTAGTGAGTATGTGACCCTCAGCTTGTAGTTCTTTTTCTGCCTCCTCGTCAGTTATCGTCGGATCCACACCACGAATCACAAGCATGGGTGGTCGTCGTGGGGGTGGTGGATGTTTCAGTGGTTTATCCTCTAGGCGAATAAATTTGACAGTTTGACCAAAGATCTGAAAGCTGTGTTTGTTACGGATTTTTGTTGCGAGTTGTTGGTCAGAAGATTGTACAATGATGCCGTTTCTGGTTGGTATGAGTCTTGAGATAGATTGACGAGGAACATATTTTAGAAATTGATTTTAGCATCTTTGGCGTCTGAAATTTTGAATCATATCCGGTTAGCAGAAATGAGTAGGAAGTGGAAGTTGACTGATAACTGTTCACTGGTTCAGTTTGGTCAATTATGTCCATGAATTCATTATCGGATTCTGAGTCGCTAATCGTATGAGTCTTCTTTGCCGGTGGTGATGCTGATGTGGTTCGTCCTGATTTGTTGTCTGAGGATGATGGATTTTGGTCTATGTTCCGTTTCTGTTTTGGTATGGCGCCTAATGAATAATGAGGAGGATCTACATATGCAGGCGGATCTGGTGCTGTTGGTAGAAGATTGTGACGTCCTATGCGGTTTGTCTGACATGTCTGTTAACTGTGGGAAGCAGTGAAGGCCATAGGCCGCGATGAATATTAGAACCAAGAGAATGATGAATTGAAATTTAAAGTAGATCTGAGGTTTGTTTATCTGATTTTCATTTCCGAGCTCCATGTACATTTCGCTGTCGTTTGAAGACTCACTCAGATTATACTGTCTTTTGTTTTGAACAGGAGAGCTTGAACATATCGGAGATATCTACTTTAAATTTTCCGCTTTTGCTTGTGGTGTCGATGGTCTGATGGTCAATAGACATCAGCACCCGCTCATGTTTTAAAAATAATTTCTTCAACAAACGGACATCTTACTAGTTATCGTCTTTACTGTGCTTTTTCCTACTTTATCATTATTTTTCTCTTTACGTTTTCTTCTTCGTTATCAACATACAAAATCTCTGTATCCATTCACTTCCGGCAAGAAAAGTTGTATCCATCTATCGGGCTCCTGGGCAGTTATCTTGTATACACATTCTGTAATATCATTCAACTGGTAGATTTATCTCACTGCAAGTTTTAAATACAAGATTCACTGAGTTATATTCTTTAGCTTTACAACATATATGAAACGTAAGTATGTATGAAATATTTATCAAAAACGTATTTACAACTGAAATACTATAAATTTAAAGAGCAAAAAATCCTGAGTTTTTTATTACTCTTTCAGTACCTTACAAAGTGACAGTAATAATTCGGAAGTAATTTTCAATAGTTGTTTGATAAAGCCATATTCGCTTAAAACAGTAGGCTTGCCGGGATCTGATAGAAGGGTCGCTAGGGTTCGGAATCGGACGTGGTTGAGGAACACTATTGTACTAAATTATACAAGTGAAGATATGGTTGAAGGAAAAAGAAGAGGAGGAGGACGGATGCAATTTCCTGACACTATTAATGAAGAAAAATCGTATTCTAAGAAAAGAGAAGCACAAGATCGAATTTGACATGGAAAGCTTATAATGGTGAAAATGTATTGAAGGTAGAAAGGTCAGCCATACATGAACTTCAACTAGATTCAGGATGTGATGAGTATTTGGAAGGTCCTGAGTTCGATATCATTGACTGACCATCCTGACTTAGATTTTTTCAGTTTTCTTTAGTCACACCAGGCAAATGTCGCTATGGTGCCTTCAGCTTAGGCTCTGGCCGATACTGCCGTATCCTTTCCTCTAACCTATCTCTCAAATTCAAAAGGACGTAATAGATTTAAAGTCTTCTTTTCTTCTTCAGGTTGTAAATAAAACCAACTAGTTCTAAGAACTTCTTTCAGGTACCAATTAAAATGTTACAGGAAAGCACGAATGAAAATAATTTGAAGCCAAGTCCTGTCTCGGACCAGGTAATACAAGCCAATTAACCCTTCTGCCATTCAAAAAGATAATTTTAGCGTTTCATATAATGGCCCATAGGTTGCTACTATGGCATAGGCTCTCACCACCTCAGGTCTACATTGCACCGAGAGAAGAAACCTCACATTTTGGAGATTCCTTGTAGTGGGTTTTCTTCCAAGGCGGTGACCCCTTTCCTGCTATTTCCCTCAGTGCAATATCATCGACCCAGTTACTAGGTGAAGCCGGCTGCACCGATAAGAAGAAGTCCTAAGTTGTCCTATGATCTACCACAGGGACATCAAGGAACCCAGAATGCATTCTCACTGGCAATTCAGACTGTCTATTCGGAACGGTAATATTCCGAACATTAAAAATATTTATTAGTAACGCTTTCGGATATTATTAAGACTAAATCATGTGAGTAATACGATTATTAATTCATACCCATGACAGGCCAAGTATTATTACTACTACTATAAAAAAATAACAATTTGCATTGTCAGGTTTATTTTTATTTTTGAACTTTGCATCATAAAATAAATTCATTGCCTTATTTAATAACTTTCAGTTAATAATTGAATAGCTTCAAACAATAACATTACCTTCTAAACATAGCCTATATTTTTTTAGACACTACAAAGCTAATCCTAGGTACAATTTTATTGTGTTCCCACCTGGAATCAAACATGAATCTCATGATTACAAAACCACAAGATTAACATTTCATTCTGCTAAAACACAGTACTTCTGCAACAGTAAATTCTACCAGATTCTACTGATTTGTTGAAAAGGTTTAAAGTTGTAGGTATTTCTCTTTTCTTGACCTTTAAATTAATGAAAACGTATCTTTTGAATGTAGGTGGATATTCAAGAGTCTACCTACTAGTAGTCTATCTACATTATTGTAGGTAGAATTCACCCCATTAGTAGTCTAAAGGTTAATATATTACGGGTATGAAGAGAAGTAAGAACTTTTTTTAAATTTCCTATCGTAACAAATTAAAACAGTATAATTTTTGCAAATTACCAGCAACCATAGGAAATATATTGTCTCGAAGGCGAAAAAATTGCTCCACAAGTGGTATTTAGTTTTGCGTTGTAAAAGTAAAGAAGTCGCAAGGATTGCCTTTTAGATTCTTCATTTCTTATGAAGACAGAAATGGCATGGGATTATACGAAACTGTTCAAGAAGAATCTGAAAACACAGAATGTAAAGAGAAGTCAACAATATACCTACGGATGCAGTGGCCGATGAAAGATAAGAAGGCAATTGAATGATATTAGAGACTTGGTACACAAGAGAAGATAATAAAAAACCTAGCCTATTTGTGAATAGTTAACGTGCTTCCGATGATCTAGTGTTGCATACGCATTAGTGACAAGCAGTACGTGTACATCCACAATAGGATTGACGGCACTTTTCAGTGTCGGAGGGTGCGAGTTAATTTGAGCTATATTTTTGCACTTATTCTACAAAGACTGATCATCATTTTTTCATCTTCATCATGCCAAAGGACAATCTAACAAACAGCTTTCATTTGTGATACAGAAAATATCATCTAAAGTAACTCCAAAATTTTCATCATTGAGCAAATCTTCCAAACACAAACGTAGCACACATCAATTGTCGAATTCTAGTTCACAATCTCAATCACCGACCGTTCATAATCCTGGTAGTTCAAAGTCACCTCCTATGAAGAAATCGCATAGGCTAAGCAGCTCCGAAAGCGAATCGGATCATCAAATGAACGACTCTGACCCTGAAATGAGTAGCAACCATACTTCCAATCGTTCATCATCTGAATCTCTTCATGCTTATTTCCTGACAAACTTTGACGAAAGATATCAAACACCAATATTACTTCTGAACAGATTTCTACCGCGAGCCAAAATTTCTCAAATAATACCAACAAATAATATCATCAAGTCTTCTGACTCTACACTAGCAACAACTATCAGGAATAAATACAGTTTTGAAATATTTGGCTCCAATGCTCAACTCACACCAATGAACAGCAAACCAATCCATCAACAGCCACCACCTCATAGATCTCATATGCTTTCTGTTGTCATTCGTAGCGTTGCTCCCGACATCTCAGATTCAGAAGCAGAGCAGGAACTGCGACTGGAAGGTCACACTCTCACCAAATGTATCAGAACTCCAAATTACATAGTCAGAGTACTTACCAACCATCAATCTACTATAGACAACCTTCTTGCATCTGGAGCTTTCATCTACAAAAGGAGATACAGAGTTGAGCCATCACGTACTACACCACCATTAGCGTTAAGATGTGAACACTGTCAATCATATAACGTGCATCCGACCAACAAATGTCCTAACACTCCAACTTGTGGATACTGCTCAGGAAAACAAGACAAAAGACTGCACAAACTTACAAAATCCACCTAAATGTGCCAAGTGTAACGAACAACATCCATCTTTCAGTTATAAATGTAAAAGACGTCCTACAATAGAACCAGACAAACCAGCTTACATCGCCCACTTACGTCTTCCAGATGAACCAACACCTCCTCAGTCAGCCCAGCAACCAATCACTATAGAGCAACTGACGTTTCTTAACCATCACTCTTCAAAACCGCTTTCCATTTGATAGGGAAAATGCCCTCCGAGAAATCCAATACGCTGCACAAGAAATCTTCAAACTCACATTTTACGCAACATACTCCGGACCATATGTTCACTTTTCTATTCCACATCCCAAGACTGGCTAAACAACAACAGAATCATCACTGACTTTTCATACCATTCACACTTCACCACCATATTTGCACAATAATCATCAATGTAAGACGAAGGGCCCATCTGTCTACCATAAATTTCTAGAGTAACCCCTAGGAGAGAAGATTTATCAATCACCTGTACTGTTTATAAATGTTGTGATGTTAATTGCACTTCATGTTCATCTTTTCATTAATCACCCAACCATAATTATTATAAGCGCAAGTCCACGATAATTAATTGATGCAGTTCAAATAAACGGTAATAAAATATTAATACCTCCCTTAGACCATCCTTCCTTACACACCTTCCATTATCCCTTTACTCCCCTTTCCTATAAAGAGGGCGTAACCCTCTAATGGGTGCTAGTCACATTGATGGCTAGCAATTAGTAAAAAAAACACAAGAGAATAGAACGACCAAGATATTTGTCGAATCTCGTTGCTAGTTTTCGTACCCTATTTCGGGACACTTGCGCTTGGCAGGCAGTAATTCCCGGATTGCTTTCAGCTCCGTGGTTTGCCTTTCGATCCCTGAATTGATGATTGTCTGTTGGCTGTAGCCCCCTCAGCGTCGATAAATCGTTGGTGTGTCTGGGCATGTCAACAGCAGGGTTCTCATTATATGTAGGAGGTTGTACGTCCGAACCAAGGAAGTGGGAGAGTGACGTCAGCATGTTTGGAGGCCCATTAAGCAGGGATTTCGATAGTCAGTGTCTTCGTTCTCATCTTCAGTGCATGTAGAGTTAAGATCAGTAGAAAACATTATACTCTCCGGTAGATAGTGATAGGATATAAATGCAAGAACTGAACTAATGGTAAAATTAAACTTTCAGTTTGCTTTTATTAAAGAAGTAATTTACCAAAGCAAGAGTGCAGAATTAATAAGTTAAAGTTCATCGTGACAGTTAAGCTGATTAAGCATGTAGAAATGGCTATAGGAACAGACTTCAGATCGAACATTAAGAGAAAATGCCATCATTATCAGAAACGTGTTAAAGACAGTATTATTTGGTCAGTGCTAAGTAATTTGACTACGTGTCGTGAGCAGTGAATCCAGACTGATTCAGAGTGATTACATTACGAAGAAGTGATAGTACGGAAATTTGTATGATAGAGACATCCACAGGAAGACGTTTATTACAGACCGAACTGAGTGAATAAGTACCGTTCGTGAGAAAAGCCATTACGAGATACAGTTACGAGAAAGGCCTTATTACTTTTCACATATATAGAACTTTCTTTTAAATTAATTATTCCATTCCGAATAAGTTAGTATTTCAAGAAATCAGTATTCTCTATATAATTTTATATATTACGATCGTATCATCCATTATTATCATTTAATCTTCATATAAAATCTCTATTTTATCCTTTTAATCTTTAATTGCATCTCTGTATTTCATACATCGATATTTTAATTATCTCACACACACTTGTATGAGAACACATACTAGCAAGTATTTGTCATAAAGGGAACTGCGTGATATACATGAGAATTCATACAAGTGACAAGCATATTATACTAACAGTATATTGCTATATTAGTGAACAGAGTGCGTTATTTTAAATTAAGTGGAGGTGTTCAAAAAAAATATATTGCGAAGATTAATTATTAAAGACTGAGTGCAAGAAGTAAATATATTAATAGTGTTCGTATTCAGCAAACTATATTCGAGAAAGGATATAACTTCTTTGTGTATAAATATCGAAAATAAAGAAGTTTAAGATATTGTTTTGTGATCAACGCCAAAATAATAAATATATGTGTCATTTCTCAAGGAAGCATTCCATACAACCTAGTTAAATCTCACTTAAGTAAGGATAATAATAGTAAGAGTTAGTAATAAAATCACCAACGATATTAAATATTAAAGTGCTCCTTAATCAAATATTTACACTGCAAAGGTACCTTAGTAACTTACAGCGTATCTGCCCCAGAAAATTGTATATATTCAATAATTCTACTCGCTTTCAAAACAAACCCAACCGCCACAAATATAACCCAGCAACAGCTCCTTACATGTAGGTGTTCTTTATAATATACAGTATTTACTAAATGTAAACGAGTTATATAGTATATTCCGAATCAATAGAAGGCCCGAAATATGTATTCTAATCGAGTAAGATCGTAAAGTGGAATTGAAGATAACCTAGCTAAAAGTGGAAATTCAGGAAAAATTGAATAAATGTAGTTAGTGTCGGTAGCACTTCACTTGTTTGTAAGGTAACGAGCCGCCACTGATATCAACAAATATTTTCAAATGTGTTTATTTATATTGCATCAGCATAATATGGTTATATGTAATGGAGGGTGGGAGGAGAAAAAGAGATGTAGGTTCGCGTGGAAATGTTTCGTGCTTCTAATTGTGTCGTCAGATGATGGTGTGATCCTTCCGGTCACGCTGGAGGCAATAAATATGTCTCGTGCGACTCATGCGACCTCCGCTTTGTCAACAACGACCAAGAGAGATTTTTTTTTTTTATCATTTATTCTCATCACTTGTTTGTATGAAGTGTGAGTACATAATGCTTGTCTGTGTAAGTGGGTGGTAAAACTGTTTGCCATAAACATGTTTTCACCAGAAATTTTATTCGAGATATTTGAAAAAAAAAATACTTATTATTAATAATAATAATTATTGGTTCTAAATGACACATACGCCCTAAACCACTGGTTGTCAACAGGTGTGCCGCGAAACGTCTGAAGCCGTGATTTTACTGGTAAAAGACGTAATTTCACTCAATTTTTATTTTGGAAACGGAACAAGAAAAAATATTCACGAGCTTAAATTTATCTTAAACTATAAGATAAAAGCGTAATTTATAGTGTAAATGAAATTGATTTTATAAAAAATATCTTAGTGACGCATTGTTACCAACTCCTCTGTCAGTGTGCCGTCGGAACGCACTACAAAATATAGCGTTCCGCGAACAAAAGGAGGTTGAGTACCACTTCCCTAAACTCTTCACAAATAATGTGATGACTAATCTCTCGGGAATGAGGATGAACAAGTTAACTTCCATGACGTCTGTTAAAGTCACATTCCGACATTCACCTGGTGGAGTTAAGGAAAACCCTAGAAACCTTAGTGAAAATGACAGTTGTGAGCACGATTTGAACCAATGCCGCCTCGTTAGTGTTTATACTAAGACAGCCATCGAAACCACTGGACCACCGAGGCTGCTTGCACAACAATTGGTCGTCGGTTTGATTCCCATCATGAACGTTTTTATGCTTTTCTTTCTGGTCCTGTCAAGGCTATTTCAGCCTTGATTCTTGTAAAGTAGACTGCTTGATTAAACCTTGTTTAAACTTTTTTTTTGGTTTTATTTGCTAATCTTGCATCATGTTGTCCCACTTGTCAAAGTAAGCTTGATTCATTTTTGAGTCTGGTCAAAATTGCTATGTGCTCTATATCTGTTTCTTCAAGGTTTCTTGCCAGTCCAGTTAGACAAATACTGGGGCGATATCTATAACCTCCGTGGTCGGAAGTTTTCCCCATCACATATCCTGGAGGAAGTAGTTTTCCGGGAACAAACCCTCAGAGTTAAGACAATTTATTTCATAATGCTAATACAGCACAAAAATGTAGTTAAAAAGATTATATTTAGCAACTTTCCTCTAATAAAAAGATAAATGGACCGAGAATTGTCCCTTGAGGAACGCCAGAAACTATATGTAGGAAATATTAATTTCCTTCTAAGAAAAGGAGGAAATATTAATTTTAATTACTTTGGGAAGGGGAAAACTAATCATAGAATATCCCCCCGCAAAGAAAAATTGATATAATTTTGCATATCAATGTACGAGTAATGGTGTAGAGGAGTGTCGAAGACTTTATTGAAATCCGTGTAAACGATATTCTGCTTGGTTATCATCATCTACGTAAGATCCTGTAAAATAGGTAATTATGACGATTTAGTTGTTTTATATTTTCTTCTGTAAAAAGAGCCAGTATGATGTATTGCTTCCTCCGCGTGTACAATTCATTTCAGTCCTTTCATAATGGCACAAATAGCTGAACCGTTAAGCAGGGAAGCAAATTAAAGTTAAAAGAAAAAACTGTTGATAAAAAATTGTTAGGTATAATATCATGTTACTACATCTTAAATGAGATGTTCTCTCCAAGTTATATATGAGTTGGTCAGCAGGTTGGTAGTAATTAAGAAAAAATATGCTTATTATATAGTTTTTTAAATCTCATAACATTGGTGTAATTTCAGACTGCTTGTCTATAATTTGGAGTCATTTTACTTTTGTTTTAGTTAGTAAAAAAAAGGACCCTGTAGGTAAATGTATTCATGTTTCTGATAAGTAAGAGTGTTGACTATATCATGATGAAGAATGGTTTCTCTTATGGTTAAAAAAAAAAAGGACTGAAAAACAAACCTGTTATACGTCTACCTACAACTTCCCTTGTCGTTTTTGTTTTTATTATTAATATTCGTTTCACCAATTATAAGTTTATCAATTGATTCAGCTTCTTCTTAGATTTTTCGATGATGAAACGAATATTAGGTTCTTGCTGAATGAACGAACGAGGGTTCGGGGAGGATCTCGTCACGCGTTTTTAATCATGCTCTTCAAAAGCTTGTAATTTAGTCTCTTTTTCTATATAAAATGGCTGGTTGGGATGTTTAACTTCCCTTTTAGACCTCTAATGAAATGTATTATCCAAGACTTTCACATGTAAAGTAATCTACTTTTTTTATGGTAGTTATATTAACTAGTTGTATGACTTAACGGCACTTCAGGGATCATCGCCATCTAAATCACTCTCGTGGACTTCAAATTGCATTGCAAGACAAGCGGACTAGAAATGAATTGAATTTAGTTATGGCTATTAAACATTCAGGCCGGGATACAATAAGCTCAAGGATGTAGGAAGAAGTAGGCTAGGACTTAATTTGAAGGTATTATCCCAGCTTTTGCCTGGTGTGACTCAGGAAAACCTAAGTCAGGATGGTCGGTCGCTTGTATAGAACCCAAGACCTCTTGAAAATTAAACCAACGCTTTACCAATCGAATCCTCCTGACGGCCATCCCATCGTCCACAGATTTTCCAGGCTTTTCTTCAGTTTTAGCCGGCAGATTCTGGACTGGTACCTAAAAAAAAGACTCGTGGATGCTAACTTTTTCATCCATTTTTTTCTTCTTTTTGGAGAGGGATTACCGAACAAAGTCATGTCACAGACAAATAACGACCTTGTGCCACAGCTGCCTGTATGATCCGTACGTATAAATTAAACTAAAACATTTAAAAATTGAAAAAGGCAAAAAGGAGAACAGGATAGGACATTCGTAACGTACAGAATTGTAATGCATTAACGGTGCGGTTAAAAGACAGAATAAATTGCATACTGCGCATTGACACTGATGATGATGATGATGATGATGATGATAGGTCTTCTGCCTGAAGAAAAGTCCTGACCTGAAGATCTCTGGACAAAATGAACCGATGGTAGTTCACCATTGCCTTCGAAGGATGAAGATGTCTTCAAGACGGGACCTACAGTCCTCAAGTGGATTCCGAACCACTTGTGCCCCGTCGGGAATCGAATCCCGGACTCCCTGATTACAAGGAATAAATATTACAGTAGGACAAATATGGAAGTGCATGACTACTTTGGATGTAGATGTTCGGCAGAATACTATTACTACTATTAGTACAATTGATATTATTATTATTGCCACTACTTTTCCAAGTGTACTGGGAACGTACAGCCTGAATTTCATCAAGTTGACCATGGTGCTTTGTTTCTCTTCGTAATTTTACACATGAAAAATTATCAGTATGTTCGCCAAAATGCACGGTGTTTAAATTTCACATACCTGTTATGCAAAGTAACAAAATTGAAATACACAGTATTTGTATCATAATAAGATTCATTTCATTACACAGTATGGACAGAAACCATGCAAGAAATATTAATATTCTTTTGCGCGTTGTGCTAGTATATGAAATTTTCTCATATGTGATATCTCTAGTATTAATGAGTCCGGAAGCGGTTATTTCCTTACTATGCATCCATAGCGCTGTTACCGCCAACAAAATTCTTTCTTTTTTTTTATCTTTATCCTTACTATCCATGGAGCAATTGAACAACGATTTTAGCTGTTATCATACCGACCAGAACATAAAATGATTTGATATTGTTTATGTTTGAGCTTTGAAATAAGAACCTTGTGAAGGCAAATACGTAGAACATCGAGGCATCCAAAGTTTATGAAATTTGCCCCGAAACATATACTTCAATGCCACATCTGTCATTAAATTGTCACATGAAGAGAGTAAGAAATTCAACGTTGGAAAACAAATCAGGTAGGAAGAGTCAATCTCTCCAAGACTATTTTCGGCAGTTTGGGGAGAAATGTTTAGAGATGTACACTTAAACCAGAATGCGAAAAATCAGTGAAGGGAATGAATTGTAGATTCTTTAAAGTCGTCTGCTGATCCATAGTTTTTCTCTCAGAAGGGTCTTCTTACAGCAGACACGATACGAATTAATTTAATCTGTCAGATTCCCCCCCCCCCTCCCCGCCCCAACAGCCTAAGTGGGATGACTTAAAATACGCAATCAAATCCAGATCTCCATAACAGATCTTAACTCGGCAAATGTGCCAACACCAGTCTCTGAAAAATGTAGGCAAGGTAACGTACCATATCAACAAACTGAAATTATCTGTTGCCAAGAAATATTTCACAGTCGACATGACAAAACCCATTTGCTACAAAAAAATAACACACTTTGTTTGCGTGGTTAAAAAAAACGAATGCCAGTGTCCTGTGACCAAGAGTTTGGTTAAAGTTAAGTTGAATTTGTGGGAAGGAAATATTTAACATTTCTGTGATTAGAGAGAATTGTTAGATCGGTCGTTGATATACTGTGGACTCATGAATTTTCCCCAGTAAGATGAGCTATACATCACAATCTTTTCTTCTCGATTACTCTATGCTTAGTCCTTTTTATCTATCCATACTCCTTGAATTTGAAGCTTACATATAACAAGCGCTTAAGTGAATCAGAAAATTCCTAATGTGATCTTAGAAAAAAGAAATAACAGAAAGAGTAGCCTACATTTCAAGGGTTAGCGAAAAATTAGAGAATCAGCATACAAAATTTGAAAAGAGTACATCTGGTAGACCTAGACAGAAGTCGTTTTCGTAGGTTTCTCTCTACATGAAACAATAACAAAAAATTGAAGGATATTTATTCTTCAAACTGAGGGGGAAAGAGCCGGGGATAAATTCCTTAATCGAAGAGTGAATGGTCGCCCTATAGCAAATGTTTTTTAGATATACATATCATACGTAAATAAGGATATGACTAGAAGGATTTTAGCCGTTTAATCTCGTTTTATGACTTTTTACGTATAAATATTCAGTATACGCAACTGTTCAGAGTAATTGGACTTAGTAGGCAAATAATAGTTTGTCTTTGCTTCGTTTCAGAATGAGGATTACAAACGCAGTTAAGATGTCGCGCTGCTTCAAGTTCTTGGCGACACCACTTACACAGCACGCACTGTCGTGCTGTTGTAAAACATTTATCTTTCATATCGCGAGGTGACTAAGCGATAACTTAAATGGAAACCACTCCCCTATCTCAATTCTATTGACATCGCGAAGATGAATGCGTGGAAGTACCATCTGAATAGAACATGTTTTCCATGAGCGTTTCAAATGATGTATCTACTGTTTTGTTTTACCTAAAAATGTAGGCTATTTGTGCAGCCCTGGATGCACTATCCCCGGATTGAATATCTCGAGAATATAATTAGTGAAAGTCCTTTGTTCAAATAGATTGATTAGTTTTACAACTATTTTGATGAACACTTACTTTTGGGATACCCTATATATTCCACTGTATACATTGAAAATTATTCATTTTTGAACAGGAAATTTTGAATGCATTATTCTGAAATTTACCTCGTTAGTCTTGCATTACTTGTCTCGTTACTAATGTAGCTTCATGCAGAAACATTAACCATAAAATTATTTGTGGGCCTATGAGTTATAATAGCATATGTTGTTTACACTAGCCATTAAAGATGTAAAATCACAAATCAGCCGCTAGATGTCAGGAAATTTCTGTTATTCCAATAATATTACAGTATTAAGATGTTAAAAGGAAATTAATAAATTGACAAACTATTTACTATACTGTGGTCATATTTACGGTTACGAGTTGGCTGAAATTCGTTTGTTAAAAGAATTTGAAACGTACGTGATTAATAACTTAGTCCTCTTTGTTATTAATTAAAAGAACTTAATATAAAAGAATTAATTCGTTCGTGTGTATAAACATGGCTATAAAGTTATACTTAGGGGTAGTTGAGAGTCTCTTCGGAATAGAACAATGATCAGCCAATTTTGAACGTTTTCCGTAATGCAGTCCAAATGTCGGTGGAGTGGTTTGATGAAAAATGTAATATTACGAAGATATTACATTCTTCCATAACCCTAGAAGCAGGGGAGTAGGAGCCGGAGGGGCAGTTACCCCCATGATTTTTGGTGGGGGGGCAAGGTATATATTTTGCCCCCCCTCCATGATTTTATACCTGCATAAAAACAACATGGTTTGGTCTTTCATTTTCAAGCATTTTTTTCTTCCCCCCCCCCCCCCCCCATCATAATTTTATACCTAACTGAAAATAACAGTGGCTTGGGTTTTCACTTCCAAGCAATAACATATTTTGCCCGTATTCAACCGCCATGAATTTATATGTAAAATGAAAACAAAGTTTGCTTAGCTCTCAGTTTTAATTCTATTTATATTCTAGTGGATTTTAAAATTACCTGTTTATTTATTTTTACAGTAGCGTCATTTTTTTAAATGTGGAGTTTTTTAGTATGAGTATTTAACAGTTTTCGCGCAAGTTTTAAATGTTATTTTAGCGTTGAAAAATCAGGGAAAGAAGCTAAGAGGAAGATTTTAACTAGTAGTTAATTGGAATGTAGCTTCAAAGGTAATGACTTTCCTTAAATCTAATTTAGAATATAGAAATCTCTACAATCGTGGGTGGCGGTTAGGGGGCAAGGGGCTATTACCCCGCCACTTTTTTGAATTGACCTCTAAATCTATATGATTTTATATGGAAATATGAAGTTTTTCCTTCTTGTCCCCCCCCCCCCACTTTTACCCATTGCCCCCGCACTTTTATCCTCTAATCGCCGTCGCCGACATTGTTTACGTCATTCAATTAAATCCCCTTAAGAAAACTAGAGCTGACACAAGGACAAGACTTTGTAGCTGCTATGATTTTCTCAATACATTGCCAGTACACTGAATACTGATTTTGGATATGATCTGTGACCAGACTAAGACAAGATAGTTGGAAAACAGATGAAGCCTTTAGCTCCAGTATTAGTTTACGTGTTAATTATGTCTCAAAGTAGACGTGAAAGTATATTTGGCGTAACCATCTTGGCTTGACTACAAAAGAGAGTAATGCTCAGTGTCACGAGGTTCTGTGCCTAGTATAAATAATTTTTGAAACAAGTTACAAAGCGAGAAAGCATTTCTGTCATCATCATCTCATAACTTTCCGGCTGAACAAAGCAAACTTTTACAAACAGACCAGCCTAACTCGTATTAGGAATTAAGTAATAATTAGTTAATAATGACCAAAAACTACAATAAATCATATCAACTACACTACGGATGGTGACCATTGGTGGTATATTATATTGATATAAAAATAAAAATCAATTAATATTCATTACTTCCTAATAATTCATAACCTGGGATAGTTGAAAATAAAAGTAACTCACTATTAGAAGAAAAAGAACATTTGTTGTCATTTTCAGTTTAAGATGGAATAGTAAGTCACATCAAAAGTGAAGTTTATTATAATCGCAAAGTACGAGGATTACATTTAAGATATGGCTTCGTGCAACAAAGAGTCTGTGTGACAATTAGATATAAGTATCTTGGGTTATAATGCACAATAAATATCTAGTTAATATACAACTATGTTGTTATGCTTATCGGTCACTTACGTAATGCATAGATATTTTGAGTATTGATACTTATTTACATATAACGATATCGTATTATCATCATCATACGTACATAGATAGATTCTCTTGTAAAATATACAATAATATAGAATATATATCACTTTACTTTTCATACGTATAAACATATGTTACACTATTTTTTTACAATAATGCCAATTCCATCAGTTATATATATAAAACAAAGATACATTTACACTGTATGAACTATGGTATTATGATTTATAATATTTTGCTATGATACCTCTTGAGACACTAAATAAATACTATATACCTCAGAAAATATATTGATTTTTCTTTTTTCGCTCTGTGTTCTATTTCGACTTCGAAAACTCAAAACATGACACTCCGCATTGAACATATGATACCGATACATACATATCACATACACATATATACACCATTTTTCATATACATATACATATCACATACACATATATACACCATATATATGACACCGATACATATGTATATATATATATATATATATATATATATATATATATATATATATATATATCATCATATTCAGCCGTTTTCTATCCACTGCTGGATGAAGGCCTCCCCCTTTTCTTTCCACATATCTCGGTCTGCTGATATCCTCATCCATGTAGCTCCTGAAAAACGCTTGATTTCATCTACCCATCTTACATTTGGACGTCGTCTCGGTCGTTTCTTTTCTCTAGGAATCCACTGTAGTACATTTGTCGTCCACCTTCCATCTGTTCGTCTAGCTATGTGACCGGCCCATCTCCACTTCATCTTCTTCGCAGTCTTGATTACATCCTCTACCTTTGTTTGTGCGCGAATC
>JAGDQP010005843.1:18986-75723 GCA_022664845.1 Lepisma saccharinum | reverse complement strand
TGTGTGTGTGTGTGTGTGTGTGTGTGTGTGTGTGTGTGTGTGTGTGTATGTGATAAACATCAATACAAGTATGTTTTGTTCCGAGGCCGGCCGTATTTTACTTGGTAGAGCGGGGGTTTCGTATTCGGGGGGGGGGGGTCCTCGGTTCGGTACTAGAGGCTGACTGCCCTGACTTAGATATTCTCATTGTTTTCTGTAGCCAACACCTGGCGCTTTGTTAATCGGATAATTGCTTCTTAATGCTGGGTCAACACGACCGAGATCGATCAAGTAACCGTAGCTCAGTTGATACAGGGTTGGCTAAGCAATCAGAAGGTTCTGGGACGGTCGTCTCTCCTGACTGAGATAATGCAAGGCAATTTTCCTCACGAAACGAATAAACTAATGTTTATAATAATCCGCTGATATAGAATAAATAGACATACACACATACTCACGTAGAGACATAATGTGTATGGGAGAGGGAATGAGTCAGAGAGAGAGAGACACACAAAAAAAGAGGAAGAGACGAAGTCATGAAGAGAAAGATCAATGGAAACATTGAACTAGATTGATTTATTATTATCCTAAAGACCAAACGCAAACACACTGTTTACTTTCTTATTCTAGCTAGTGATGCTCCTTCTGTCTTTAACCCGAGAAGATTCTCTGATTAAGTTCTGTAAATAGTTCATGCTTTCATTTTAAGCGAAAAAGTAGCGCTCTGGGTGGGAATCGAACCCGAACTGCCTGAATAGAAAGTCAAAACGGAACAATTGCACCACACATTACCCTCTGAAAACCCTGCGGAATACATGTCACAGTTGTTCTGTGTTAAAGGAATACAAGAAAAGTGAACGCCTCAGGTCAATGACGTGTTTGTATTTGTGACCAACCAATATTCGTTAATCATCGTCTTCTTCTTTTTCTGCAACGACAGTAACTTTCTCACCGCAGCAATTCGCTGTGGTGCTTCCAAATTCATTAGTATTTAACGTTTTGGACAGAAGCTACTTTGTTAACTTTTGCCTTGTAAAAATATCGCTTGCAAGAACAGGATTTGAACCTCTGTTGGCCAGATTGTATAATGAGAAGACTGATACTGTTCCACTGAACTACCTTAGTGAGCTTATCCAAAGGCCAGAAACATCGTTCTATGTTTTCATTTACGAAAGAACTAATTTCCTCCCCACTCACACGCACACTCTCTCTCTCTGCGTGTTTCCTGTCTGTTGCTTGTGAGTGCGGCAAAATGATAGTTCCTTTCAATCGTGTTTTTGAGACAAGATGTATTGATACTCATGTGTTGATATTAGTTTTCAGGGAAGTCCGGAATTTGAGGGTTGTGACCGGAGAAGAAATTAAAAGTCCCAACGTTCATCAAAGTGCGATATAGTTTAACTTAATATGGCTTTGGTATTTGTATCCTTTGTTTACGAGTGGGAAATTCAGGTTTTGAGATCTTTTCTGTATGCCTTATTCCATGTCACATCGTAGATACCAGGTAACCAACTATCTTCGATTTTCCTCAAGCTCACCACCTAATTTATAATCTCAAATGTTTTGATGTTTAAACAATGTGTGGGGAAGTCAGATGTCTGTAAAGTTTGCCGAAGTAAGGCTGATGAATTGTGTGAAAAATGTCCTATGTTCTCCAATTTAGTACAAAATGTTCAAACACTGAATTTTAATACACGATGTTTGTGTACACTAATACACTAAATTTTAATACAGTGTCATGTGTACACCAGATTTTAGTATTGAATCTTGAAGAGGAGTTTTGCAAAAGAAGAAGGGTTCAAATAGATTAGTTGCTTTCAACATTATTCTCACCTCGAAGCTTGCACAAAATGTGCACGGGGATTGATAAGTATATGCGAGTTCAGCCCCACAAAATTACATTATGGGGACATGTGGAGGCTCTGTTGTTGTATTAACATATACATTGAAGTGTCCTATGAATGTGCACACTATTACTGCCACTATTCGCTTCGTCATGAATTTCACTAACTTGAAAGTGTTCTTGAGGTAATACAAGTCATGCAAGCATGTGAATGGCAATCCACAAATTCGTTAAGTTGGATGTTAGTGCTGTTGGCGAACATTGCGCTCCACATGGTCCCACACCTATTCCACTGGATTTATGTTGGGGAATATTGGGGATTAATTTAAGACTAGTGATGTGGAACACAGCTCACAGCTCTGGGTGGCCACCAGCGGTCGGTGCAGAAGTACATTGTCATGTTGACATTAACTATTAAGCACAGGATAGACAGCAGATATGAAAAGGGTTAAATGGTCAGATACTAGCAGCACATATTGATACCTCATGTAGGTATAAGCGAGCTCTCCAGATACACTAATGATCCCAGTCAAAAACTTACGCGGAGGGACCCCCCAAAATTCAGATCTTCTTTTTGTGAAATTAGTATCATTTTGGGCAAAAGTATATGCATTTTACGAACATTTCATACCCAGACAGGCCTCGGACTCCCCTCGAAGGGGCTGGACCTCCGAAACCAACTTCTAGGTACGTCACTGACCTCTGTGAATGCCTACTGAAGACACCCCACCCCATCATAGTTCTTCCACCTACCAGAACTGATATATCTTCTAGCACAACAGTTCCATTGTCCCATGGTGCTGACACCCAATTCTTCAAACAGTTTGTAACAAGACTTAGCAGACCAAGCAACGTTATGCCAGACTTGTTGTGGTGATGCAGTTCCCAGTTGAGGCGTCTAGCTATATTGGCCGGTGTTAGAAGACAGTTAGGTCCTAGGCTGCCAAAGCCACAACGATGGAGATAATGTTTGAAGGTGTGCTTGCAGACACATCTCTTGGTACAAGCATTTAATTTTGCAGTAAGTTATTGCAGGATGGTTCGTCCTTTGTTCCACACAGATCGGGATAGGGGTTCGAAAATAACGATACTATAAGAGTGGTTCACGTACACAAGGGCTTCTGTTAATGCTCGCTCTGGTATTCCCGAAATTTCGATAAACCCTTGCTACAGTTACAGGCAAGAACTCCAGTGTGAGGGCCACTTCGGATTCTAAATGATCCATTTGTTGGACGCCTACAAATTTACCACGCTAAAAATCGATTAGACCATGGCAAATGTAGTTCTGAAGATTTCCTTAAAACTGGCTTGCTTTAGTCCAGGTGGACATGTGGTGGTTTCTGGATCAGATTATATGGTAATATATTTATGGTGTACTGAACTGTTTGGTACGCAGAGTTTTTCAAGTCATCTGGTACAGAAGTGTATAACGGCTGCTACTGCCCTATCAGAGTGTAAGTAAAGGTAAAATGAAGAAGAAAAAATATATTAATTCGGCCTAGAAAATATCCAATTGACGCAAATTAGTGAATCATAACTTTTTTTTGGTACAAATTTGAACGAAATTTGAGACAGTGAGTTTTCTCACGGAAACAACTTATCTCAGTATGGCAAAAAGCAGTTACGCGAATCATATTTTGACATAAATTCAAGAGAAGAAATAGAGAAGTTACAGTCAAAGCTTCTTAAATTGAAAATATTCTAAAGCTGACATATACTTGTAATTAGACATTTGTTGAACAACGTTAAAAAAAAATCATGAAAAATGTGATCTATCACTTTAGACTTTCAAATAGTATCATGTAAACAGTCCATTCCGTACTCATTTCTTTCCACCTTGGACTGAAGACGATACAGCAAAACCTTGTGGATGGAAAGTTAAATACGATATTTGTTAAACTACTTGAGTAGAGACTGTGACATCTTGTGTTTTGCCTTGTGCTGCTATTCTTCGAGATAAAATTTTCGAAATTTCCACACCTCTATCTTTTATAAATATAAGTATATTGAAGCCTTGTATCCATACTTAATTTAATTAAAACTGGCTGACAAGGCTATACCACTCAACTTTATTGTAAAACCAGCAGCAAGCGTTACAGTTTCAACGTTCTAACATCTTCCTCAGATGGAACACTAATCAACACTAATAGTTCATAAAAAGCGCCAGAAGGTCAAGAGATCCTTTCTACATCTTCCGCCAATCACGTCACAGAATTCGTTTACTTTCCAAAACTGAACAGATCTTAACCAATCACAGTCCTTCGCTCACAGGCCACACCCCCTAGTCAACTAGAACACTATAATAAACTTGTAACAGCAAACAAGTATTTAAAATCGAGGCGCAAAAAATATTTTAGGTAAATAAATACGTAATAAATAAATAATTAAATAATATATATAAAATAAATAAAGTTATCTGTACGCTATCTTCATCTTTATTAAACTCTATGTTTGAAAATTTGTTACAAATTTTCGACAAACGTAAAAAAAAAATGTATAAACTGTTCCTTTCCTCATCTATATTATACTCTTTGTTATCAAGCTGGTAAATAACATTTTCTATTATCTTTATATTTACCATTCTGCATACCTTTATAACCAATTTTAATTGTTGTAGTTGTTGAAGTGTTATTTAACGTGACTTTATTTCATACTACCAACTTAATCTATTGCTTAGGAAACCTGCAAGTTCCTCGGTGCAGCAATAAACTTTCGCCAATACAGTCTATGTTCCTCTGATTTCTTAACCATGAAGGAATGTAGTCTTCCTTTTCCTCCGTCTGAACTACATGAACTGCCCAGCTTTTTGATCATAGCCTGTGGATTGCATTATCCTTCATTGTATGGTCATCTTGTTTCATTTCGGTCCGTATATATTTCTCAAAACTTTGTTTTCAGATATTCGTAGATTATCTGCCAGGGTTGTATTCCAAATTTCGCAGCCATAAAGTAATACTAGCAGAATAACCGTTCTGTATATTTTCAGTTTCAACTTTCTTTATATTGATAACGAGCTTAGAAGCATCTAGACTGAAGAGAAACATTCATTGTCCGATGCCAAGCGTTTTCTTTTTTATTTCTTCCGCGACCTCGTCTTTCCTTGTTACACATGTCCTGAAGTATTTAAACTCGTTGCTTATTCTTAATTGTTAAATTTATGTTTTCTTCCTCCTCTGAATTTTGGCTTCTTATCATATATTTGTTTTCTCCACCTGTAGGCCTATCTCCTTCCAAGCTTCTACTAGCAAATTGTTGTTACTTTGTAGTGCATCGTCCCCTACTAAATTTACTCAGCCGCATAAACGAACAGCTGGTTCGGGCCATTCAATATTTGTATGTGGAATCTTATTTTTGTTAGAATCGATTTTTTTTTAAAATAGGATCTTTTTCCTTTTTTTAATTTTTAGAATCGCATAGTCAAACGCGAGTCTCGAAACTATTTGACATAAAAATAAGTATTCTGCTTATGGGGTCGCTGAGACATAATTATCCTCACTAGCTGGACAAGTTTTGTTTTTAATTCAAATCGTTCTAGAATATTATATAGTTTTTATTTTTCTTTTGACAGAATTATGCCCTTTAAATATCGATGAACAACTGCTGAGCTTTCCCATTGTATTTCCACTTCTTCACTAATATTTGTCTCAGTCTGAGGCGAAAATCTGGTTCAACGTAGAATTATTATTTCTAGATCCACATTGGTTATCTCCGATTGTTTCATGTACGTACACAATTAGGCGTGCTAGCAGGATATTATTCAAAGCTTTGTAACATGTCGGGAGTAACGAGGTTCGGCAGTAATGATTAGTCTGTCTTATGGCCTTTCTTATAAACTGGAATTATTACTATGGTTTTCCATTGCTTTGGAAGCTGCTCCTTTCTCTATATAACACTTATCAATTGCTACTATACTAATTTTATAATATAACTCTACTTTTAAAAAGAAAAAAGGGAAAATTAATATAAAACCTACTCCTCATCTCAACTGATATATAGTTTAGCTAGTTAATATGTTAATAGTAGATTAACAAGAAATCGTTCTCCACTCCTAACTTCATATCTCGTTAAGATAAACGCTCGTTAAGAAGTGACTAACTAATTTAGTAATTATTTTGACGACTCTTCTCCTTTAATTGCAAATTAATACAGTCTCTTTTGTAAAATTACGGTAGTAACTTATTACGATCTTTGTTTTGCAGTCTGCGAATCAGCTTTAGACATTTTTACAATTACGACTTGTATTTAGATAAGATAGGCCATCGCCATAGATGTTTCCAGTTATAACACACCTGTAACGTTAAAACTGAATCTTACAAATTAAAGAGTGTTCGCTAAGTTTTCTTGTGATTTTTAATTTTCCTTTAAAGAATACTATATAGAAATCAGTATGATATTCAGCTGAGTTAGAGAGCTTGAGTTCTCGCATTAGATGTTTGTGAATTTATCTCTTTTTCTTTTCCCTACACTTCGTTTTCCCAGATGTATCATGTTCATTTTACATTATATTTGTTAACCCTTCCTTCTGTAAATAGGATTCATCATGTACATTAGTGTATTGCAATATTTCTATATTTCAATAGAGGCTTCGTATTATATTTTCTATCCAATAATTTGCTATATTACCCAATTTGTATATACTGTATGAACTCACGACGTTCCCTCTCATATCCAGTAACGCTTTACTTACTTTTCTTATCATATCTTCTTTGATTATCAAGCTTCTGTATTGTGGAATTCGCTCCCAACTCATTTAAAACAAATCAATAAATATTCCTTTTAGTCTTGTCTCCTTAAACTGCATATTCATGATACTAATTCCCACTATCAAGTTCTTTTCTATGTTCAAATATTGCTTGCTATCTGTTCAGTTCTGTACCATATACGATTTAAAAAAATATATTATTAAAGTTCAGAGGCATTGTATTATCCAAGTAAGATTTTCAAATATCAAAAATAATCTCATATACTGTGAATTATTTTGCATTGGCTCCTCAGTTGTGGCAGTTTATTATATAATAATATACCTAAGTACCTTGATTATCTATAAACAATGTGATATGTGCTACTTATCTGATCAGTAGAAAATTAAATACAAGAATTTGCAAGGCAGATGATAAACAGATGCAGATAAATCGGTACGACCTATTTATGGTTAGATTCTCAATAAATACCTTAGCGTTATAAATGTTTTAAATTTAAAAATGTTCTTTGTAACGTTTCCGTACATTTCAATGTGTGTAATATTTCATCAGATTTACAATATCATACTTGCACTTTGTGTCAGGCTTTGCATCTGTATTCTGTAAGCTTATATTCTGTGAATATGTTCTATTCGTTTTAGTGTTTGATAAAATTAGGTCAAATTAACTTTAAATGAACAATGGAGAAGATTTTATTTCTATTCTAATTATTTATTACAAATATTTGAAAAGAAAGCGGAGAGCGGATTCAGAAATTCTGGGAGATATTTCTAAGCAAAAAAAAAAATCGCAGAGCAAGATGTACGAGGAAGTAGCCACTATTGAAGTTTTTTATTTCAAAAGTTAAATCTTCACAAACAAAAGCTATAGAGTTATTGCCCACAAATGTACAAACTGAATGTGAATTATTAATTAAGTGATAACATTATATATCGACACTGCAAGGATGTCAGAATTTGCAGCGCTAAAGAATGAGTGGAACTACACTAGTGTAGTTTTTTTCCTGCCTTTATTTGTTTCTTATACAGAGTCCACCCGAGAAACGGGCAATTTTAAATCCTAAATATCTTTTCATTTTGCGTTATGTTTAAGTTCATGCTTATGGAATATGTAAGCACATTAAATAGCATTTATCTTACATGTATTAAGCATGACGTGGTCTTATAATTGTGGTGGATATTCCAAGGGGTATTCCATGGTGAGTTGCAGAGCATCGTGGACTACGCTCAATGGTTTATCTCACTGTAAAAATGTTTTCTGGGAGTACATATCGTTCTTACGTGTCCTGGAGGCTTTCTTGATAGTGTGGAACCTGTTTCTTCCAAATTCTAACCCCATGTCTTCATTGCATGCGCTGAAGGCACTGGATTGTGGTGAATTCCGAACCGACGTTGAAACAACAGCTGTGCCTGACCAAACCTAGCACCTTGTAATACGCCTTAAAGCAACCTGTTCACCCCTTCATAACAACAAAATGATATTGTATTGCGAACGGAATGACGGTAGTTATACTTCCCACACTACATAGCGACAATAGCGTGAGTTTCAAAATGACCCATTCCTCCGGCGGACCCTGTATATTGAGTGATGAAGAATCAGTTTTTTTACAATTACATTAAATTATTTCTGTCTATCTATGTAATTGACTGACTAACTAACTTACATTTCTATCTGCTTAATATTTAATTTTTGGGGGAGAGGGCAGTCTTTTAGGGAATATACTACTCTATAAGGCATGAAAGTTGTATTGAATTCAACAGAAACATTCATAAAATATTCACAGAAGTACTTAGATCAGATTTTAAAAACCTTATTTGTCCACTGTTCAACTGACGTTACTTTCAGAGGTCAAATTTAACAAACTCAATAAAAGTATGCTATGGCCCTTTCCTTGTGGCATTGAAAGGAAATGTTGTGAATGATGCTCGGTAGATGTCGCTACTGTTATCACAGAAATTTGAAGTGAGCAACTTTTTTATATAAAGTTAAATTGTGATTTTGTAATACAGAATATTAGCACAACATTTATATTTATTAAATTAAGAGCGAGAAAAACAAGAAAACATTTATCATATGAATGTGTAATAATGTCAAAGTGATATGTACACCAATAAGATGTACGGACCTAATATGTAAATGGTCCATGGTGGGAACTTCAAACTAGAGGTGGAATTTATATATTTAAATGTTATGTCTTTAATCCTCTGAATAAATACCTTGCTTTTGACGCCATAGACGTTTGATTGTAGTTAGACGTTTTGGAGCATTTGCTTCTGGCTGCTTTGGCTGCTCTAAGCGCCGTGGTAGACATAAGCAGATACCTCTAAACATATATTGAGCGTAGCCCCACTACGGTGTAGCTTTGGGGCATGTTTTAGATAGACATATCGTTTGTTCGAGCTACGTTACATCGAAGGAAATCCTCGGAAACAACCCTGAGATCGAATTATTTTTATATACTACCGCTCAGCGAAAACACGAGGACCAGATAGAGACCATGACGAAAATAGTTATTGTAAAGAGTAAGACAGATAGGTAACATTATAAGTACCGGTATCATAAAATGTTACATACAGAAGCTTGACATCACTGATATCAGCGTCCTTGAAGTTTTCTTATGTTTCCCCACAGGTGTCTCTTACAAGATTGTAATGTCACATGTACAGAATTACCAGTATTTCTTAGTTCTGTTTTTCTTGTTCTAATAATATATTTGTTCTTCTGCAGGCTGCAGTGAAGAGCTCTACAGTAGACAGGTTAACCGATGCTAGTCGTTACACTGGATCACATAAGCAACGTTTTGATGAAACTGGCAAAGGGAAAGGAATTGCTGGTCGAAAGGATTTGCCGGACAGCTCGGGATATGTTTCTGGATATCAACACAAAGACAGTTACGACAAGAGCCATTAGTGTGATTCGTTCACTTTGTTAATTGAAGAACAAACTTTTCTTGATCAAAGGAATTACCCGCTATTGCATGTATGTGGAGAAATACAATGCTTAGTGATATTATGCACCCCTTATTTCTTTAGCTTTACCATAATACATCCTTCGAGAAGACTATTAAGATCGACTCAATGAGTGTGAGTTAATGTGTGGACGCAAGAGTGCGTCTTTTTCATTGTGTTTAAAGACGAACCTTATATAATATTGCAGTTTGTACTTTACATTGTGATTGTTCATGTATAAAGAGGTGATTCATGTAATATATGTGCATTTTTGTTTCATATTGTGGTCGAATGTTGTTGAATAAGTAGAAGATATCTAGGAAATTCAGTATTTGTGTTCAATTAACGTAACTTTATATTTGACATAATGTTTACTACATCTTCGAACAAGCCTTTTAATATAATATATAATGCTCACGAACACTAACACAATAATATACACTTGGGTACTTAAGAGAGCACATAATAATCTCGTTCAACAGTGATGAAAAGCATCAGCAACCTTATTGAACACTGTGAAATTTACTGAAGCGGATAATACGAAGTTACGCTCAGAATGCTGACAGTATTTTAATAGAGAGACGATTTTATCTCGTGAAAGCTTGATTGTGTTTATGTACCCCTTTGTTAGATGGATTATGTTGCTCGAAATGTTTTTGAATGTATGATAGTCTACACATTACTACGGGCATACATGCCTGTATTATATTAGTAAGCAAATTTCAGGTAATCATTATCATAAATTCCAATCTAAACATTTTTCTACATACATTAATCCTTCAGGTTAAAGTCTATCCCTTGACTGTGTTTGTAATGCGTGTTACTGAAGGAATACATCACTAGGAATATACATATTAAAGTAAAGAGAGTAAGTTTGCTAGCTACACAATCAACAAATAAAGAATTAAAGAATGTGCAGAATAAGCATGGTTGCTGAATCGACTGAGAATCGAACTCGGAACTTTCACTGATCTCTGGGTTTGGTGACCTGTCAATATCAGACGAACATTTATTCTGTGCATATTTATGTCTCTTGCAAAATGAATTAACACACTAACAGTGAAAGTTTCTTAGTAACCCTTTTACTTTCAGAATACCGTAATTCCAATAAAATGCCAGTAACCTCAGATGTTAAATGCTATGTAATGTAACTACTCGTATAAAGAGACTTACACATGGACCGGTCATAATGTAATTTTAACGCTTACCTTATAAACCATCCATACTTTTCTCTTAGTTTAGTGAGGAGTTCAGCTTTCGCATTCGTTTCAAATTCATTCTCAAAGGGTTAGTGCGAATCAAAATGCTAAAGTCTTTTAATTATTCTAAGAGAAGGGTCATAAGTGGTTTACAAGGTACGCGTTACTTATATAACTAGTATTGTAAAAGTTTTCATGTATTAACTTTTCATTTACTGCGGTTTTTGTAATGCATGGAATATACAGTTAATATATACTAATGTTTGTACGAGTTTTGTTTGAATTGTTCTAAAATAAATTTTTATTTTAAGAAATGCAGGTATTGAAGGCTTGTTCATGAAGCAGTAAGCAGGAGTTCCCAAATGCTACGTAAGGTATTTTACTGTTGTGTATATTGTCAATAGTTTGACAGCATGATAGTTTGTTTCTAAAATATTTTTACACGTAAAATTGGAGCACGTGCCTTTTCAGTGCAGATATATGTAGCATTATATCCGTACTTAGTTGTCTTACAATGATTATCAAATGTAATTTAGTCAGATAATTATTGATATTTAATCATGTAAGTTCTGAAGATGAAGCTCTAAAAAGGCTACTTTCGGGGATTAAATTTATTATCACATAGATTACCTACAGGTTTTAATAAAACATGAAGTCACATTCTAAGGAACAATTCGAAGTGTATTCTTTATTGGAACTGTTTGCTTCTTTAATATTTAAAATCTGAGAGCACGAGTTTCATAGTTATCCATACTCATGGATGAAAATTGAGATTTAACATTAATACTCTTCAGTTCTAAGTATTTACCTGGATACTTAAGTCCTCAGGACAAAACAAAAATAAATATATATTAAAAGCATATAAAGTATATTAGCTAAGGAAAATTCATGATTGAAGTACTAATTCAAATTAGGTCAATGAACATTGAAAGTCTTGTTAGAATCACTATCTTTGAATATACATTAGACTTGGAGAGGCTTTGAGCGTAGATTCCCTGTCACTTATGTTTTTTATAGTGGTCTCTTTGAAGCTGATTATAAATTCGAGTTTTGTACTTAACATAAGTTAGTTCTACATAAGCTAACTTCATTAAGTTAGTTGGTATCATTTTATTTAGTTCTACAAAAATTACATTCTTTATGGTGGTCGACTGCAGTTACTCCATAGAAAGTATAGTATACTTTATCTTCGTATATACCAATGCCAATAAATGCTACCGTAACACAAGAAGGTACTGAAGTAGCTTAGTACATACTAATACCAATAAATACTAATGTAACATAAACGTACTAAAGTAAATTTTAGTTTCATGTATTTGCGTAAGCCTAAAGACATTGATATTGGTATGCTCAGTAATAAAATCTGCCGTACAAATATTAAAGTATATAGTTCGTAGTTTCCACATAGTTTCTATGTTACCACAGTTGGGAGGGGGTCTTAAGTAGCTGGAATGCACCATTTGTATCACATAACTCAGAATTCAATTATTAGATGAAATATTATCAAAATGTAGCAGCTCGTCTACAATCAAGTCCATATTGATTTGTGTAATACACCTAGTACATATCATGGATTAACTTCATCCATAAGCCAGTACGCCAATCATATCACAGATTCATTCCGTACCATACTCTTCTCGTTGGGTAGTAATTAAGAGGAGTTAAGTAGATGGACGAGATAAAAGAGTGTCTTATTTAAAATTCATTCTGTTTGCGATGTTGATCCGTCGTCAAGCGTCTTTTTCCAGAATTTACTAATGTTGGTGTGTTACCAAGTACTTGGTGTACTTACTTAATCTGTAAAGCTCTCATTTGTATCAATGTCTTCTTGCTGTCGTTCGAAGTTCATATAATCAGATCTGAGTGATTATTGCTATTTTTCAATTAAACTGTGGGTATCCTGAAGTCACCCAGGAATGATAACTTCGAACTTCAGTAAAAATATTCTCGTTAATACAAATATGAACGCTTTGCAGATTAACTGAGTACTCGACAGCACATACCATTTCTGGACGAAGGTGCTTAAGAGATAAACATCTCAGATACCGTGGGTCTTAAATTAGGTATATACTTTTCAGTCGAATCCATTCGGTCTTTTAATCTCGCCTCTCAACCATTAACTGATGATGACCATACGGAGCTCTTGAAAACTCGAATATTTAATTAGCATCAAAAAGACTAGTATGATAACATAAGCAATACAGAATATACTAGCTGTAATATCGTTAAGACATCTTCAGTATCATTTTCTACTATTAATAAGGGCTATTCTGAATTTTTCAAGCGTAGCACTTTTACTTTGTCATTAACAAAATTCATACCCCTACGCTTAACTCATCAAAAGTCAACACTAAATTTAAAAAACAGCTCTAAATCATACCTTCAAGGCAGTAGAGTAATCGACTAAGTATATGCTCTCAGGATATCACAAATATTAACGTACATTATTCTGCTTGCATTTCTTTTTCTTTTGTATTACTCTTATCGTTAGATACAATCAGCACTGGATTTGTATATACTTCCATTACTGCTACTTGGTACTTAAGGTCTCAGAATAAAAGTTTCTTGTTTGCAGAAATAACTGCACACCTGAATAAATAACATTGAACGAGACGATTAGTATATAAATATGTAAATAAATAACACCTCGTTATATAATAAACGACATGAAACCTCTTAAAGTATATTTTATGTAATCGTAATTAAAATGAACTCCAAATTTCTAGCGCAGAATATTCCATTTTGCCTTCAACTGAACTTACTCAAAAGTTACATCACAAGGTTGGTAGAAATTTTGAAAGTGGAAATATTATACTCAAGAAGACAATTCTCACTGTGTGAAATCAAGCACTTGCATATGTAATAAGTTTGGTGATATCTAACTCTTTGTCCAAAGTTTCTAATACAACTTCACCGAAATTATTAATTAAAATCCACGCATTTGCAAGAAAAAGGAGTGACGAAGCATGCAGGAATTAAGTTACATAAATACTCTTTTACACCTTTCACATCATATCACATGAGAAGTCTTGCGAAACATTTGCCTACTAATTGTGTTCGTCTGGATAAGAGGGTGTAGTAGGTCTTTGTAATTCAGGAGTGTTTGGTTAGGCTTTCTATTTAACATATCCTTGATAACATTAAACAAAATTTGGCAGGTACCAGTATGTCTCAAAACCAAAATAACTGATTGGCAATGGTATAGATTAAATTGAGTATGGAAATCAAAAGATTTCTTTCCAAAGGTCACTTCAAGCAACAGTTGCACTTAATTCTAAGATTTTCTTCTGGCAATAAGATGGTTTGTTTCTCTTATACGGTTTATATTTTAATTTTAAAGATAATTTGTTATTTACTAAGCGTATAAGCTTTTGAATATATAAATATTTTAACTACTGTATAGATCTTTTAAACTAACGAATATAACTCCGACTAATTTTAACCTTCTCAATAGTTCCAACTTCATGAATTAATGATAATGATCATGCATTTGAAAAGTGCAACATTCAGACCCACTGCCATTTTCATTATCTATTGTTATGGTGCTCTCAAGTAAAAGCCTGGGAACTGAGTGTGTTAAGTACATACTGTTCATTCTGTCAGGAAATCACTGAAGTTGACTGCGAAACTTATTTGAACCCACATAACTCAATGGAATTTGACACATTATTATTTCCTATATGAAAACTCGAATATTTTATTTGGTTTCAGAAAGTTCATAAACAAAAGATCTGCTTCTTTAGATTGTGCTGACAAACTCCAGACTAATTGTGTGAGCTTCTCTGGATCTGTGCGTTAGTGACAGCAAGGTTTTTCACTGAACACGATTTGAGGATTTTGTTTTCTCTTTTTATGGATTTTTTTAACATACCATAGAATTCTTGTTTCCGTTGAAACTTCTCTTCTTTACGCTTTGTTTACAGTTTGAAGCCAGATTTAAAATGCATGCTTTACAATTATTATCTTTACTCCAAATTTCAGGCATTCATTATATCGAATTTACAAATTTATTTGAAACAAAAATTGCGTGAACTCTCCGAAATTCTTGTGAATAAAACTAGTTCCATATAAGCTCAAGATACAGTGGATATCTTGTATTTCTCTCTCATTTTATTCAATACTTATTGAATTTTATAAATATTATGTTCACGTCTTCGTGCAGAAGTTGTTTTTTTAATAACTTACGGTACTGTCATTGTTGTTATATAACTTAACTATACTATTATTTAAACAGAAAAGTTATCAGAATACATAAATAATAATAAATTGAAAATTTTATCTGAAAGTATTCGATGTTGAGATTAAAATAGTTAAAAGTATAAAATTTCTTACTTTTGTTCAACGCGAGTTTGGATAAATGCTACAGACTAGTGTTATCGTTGTTTGTGTAACTACTGAGGATTTTCAGGTCTATTATCTACGTGTTTTTCTTAATCTATTTTGTTTACTTGAATAATGACTCAAATTATGTTTAACAAGGATGCAAAATGCGGAAGCGTAGAGGAAGCACTTATTCTTAGTTATTTTTTTTTCTTAAAAAATACTATTGTAAACCATTTTACTGTTTGTAGTCAATCTATAAAACTGAACAGTCCTGTAGTTCTAAAATTCTCTATCCTTATGAAAACAAGTATTTATAATAATTAAAAAAAAAATACTACATAAATAATTATACAGAGCAGTGCTCATGAATATATTTAAAGAATATTGACTTGAATGTTTCAATAGCATGACATTCTTATCATATCATTTAAACATAACAGTTTATGGAATACATTATCTACAGCCTTCTTTACCAGATGATTCGTTTTACCAGGTCATAATTCAATTGATGATAATTCACCATCAATAACTAACAACAGACTATCTTGAAATTCACAATATTTTCTTAGAAAGAAAATAGAATGACAAGTAATATTGTATCATTCATTCTTGAAATTTTGAACACTTTTTTTTAAATGTACTTATCTTTAGAAGAACATTTGCTGTTTTACATTCATTAAAATCTTTTGTTCTAGCTTTCAAAATTATCTTGTTCCTTTGAATAAATCTTGCGCTTTTATACGTAAATGCTTTGCTTTCGTCCTTTCTGAAGTGCACTCTTGCAAATGAACAATATATTTTAATTTCAGTGTATAGTGTTCTTCTTATTACTTACTGTTTCATGGTAAAAGAATGTCATTATTTGGCTTCTGTTACTATATAATTTCTTCTTGCACTGTTGCTATTGTTTCAAATACATACTTTCTACTGAAGTTGCTTGCAAAGTACCAAAATCAAGAGATTGCTTTTGATCTTCACACAAAAAACTGCTGCTGAATAACTATTAAACTCTCAATAATTCATTTTGGCAATTACTCCAGTCTAGGTTAGAAATGTAAATCTGATTGTAATGCTCATTAAAATAAGAGAACTAACCATTAATATACAAAGCAAAGGTTGCTTCAGATTCTAGCAAACTAAACACATGAAATGTCATCTGGTTTTGTATTAAGCCTGTGAACCAAACGGGGAAATCAAATTACAGTCCAGTGAAAATATAATATACAACATATATAGATGTTTCTTATTGATGATAGATTTTCTGTAATTTATTTTGCACAATTTCGAACTTGGTGCTATTTTAACAAAGCAATTTTAACATACTCAACAGGATGGCTTTTCTGGGACCATCATTAGAATTCTACATCATCACACCAATGAAAACTATACTCATTTTTATAATACTTACTGGAATATCCAAGTACAAATCTGAACTTTCATATCTAATTTAAAATGTTTGGGAAGGAAGTAAAATAATTATTTTTGAAAAGTTTATAGGGTCAAAGGAATATAATTATCCTCAAATAATATTTCAACTTTGCAAACACAATTGAAAGTTGAAATTACATACAATTCATTTTAATTATAATCCTTAATTTTACATTTTTATTATCATAAATAATATGTACGTACAACTAGAATAATATAACCCAAGTTATTTTTAAATCTGAGACCTATATTTGAAAAAGATTAAAGATTAGATGGACGACAAGCTTCGCAGATCTCTCACTATAACCAACACTGCCCATCTTAAACGCAGTACAACTTAAACTGGCCTTAAATGTTACAACATTGTCAACAAATACGTTTTTAGAAATCTTATTAGAACAAAGTATCTTTAATTTTTACAAACTGGCAATTTTTCATACACTGTTACATGTGAATTTTATAATTATATGAGTACATTTGTTACAAAATATGTGCTATGAAATAAGAATTCTATAAACAGAGTATTGATGCTTCATGTGGTTTCATATTACGAACATAAACTCAAACCTAAAATGGGAATTGAAATAATTCTTTCGATACATATGTTGTTTCGATTACAAGTTTCAGATTTTTGTATAATATCAACTGTAGCATAGTTAAGTCAGATGTACATTATGTTATCAATAAGATTAATAGTAAACTATTGTGTATATTTAACAAACAAAAATACATGTCTTTTAGTCTTGCAATATTGCACTCTATCAATCCTTGCAGATTCCGATCTTCCAACAAATATTTTTTTGCAATTAGAACAAGTGATAGCAAGATCTGCTTAGCTGTATTTCACGTTTATATCTCGCGGTAATGGACAAAGATGGTCCGTCGAGAGTAGCAAGAGAAATCTGGAGCATTGTGTGCTATAAAAGTTGGTGTATTACTATTGTATAATAGTTAAAAGAATCATGCGAAAAGTAATTTAAATAAATGTTATACAAAGAGAAAAGTACAAGTATTATTTAATAGTTGATGCTTTGTACATGTAAGGGAATTTTGCCCATTAACAATTAAATACTGATGTGGTGAAACTTCTACGATTAGAGAGAGGAGGTCTTTCGTCTTCTAAGAGGGATTGTAAGCTAGCGATTAGATGGTAACACGATCTACTACATCTATAATGTGTTTTGTTCCTTGAACGAAATTGTAATACTTCTCTACAAATTCAAGTCTTAAGAGGTCAAACTTTCAGAGAAAAAATTTCATACATGTAGGTGTTTCTGATGCTGATATTTTTATTTTCTATTTTGTTCATTGTTGAAATCGCTTGATTGTTTTATTAAATATACTTGTATCTTGTCTTGTTGATGGTAAATTGGGTTTGTAATTGTTGACATCCGGTTCATAAACATACAAACGTGTAAAGATGAAATACACATATCCATAACAATGAAGTTGTTTTAACAGTGATTAAGATAGAAAATCGAAACGTAACTTGCTTAGAATCCTTTAAATGTATAAGAACTTGGATCTCTGAAAATATGAGATCACTAAATTTGAATTTGGAGGAACAGCATTGGGACTTTTCAAAATTAGGTAAGTAGTATTAACATGCAACTCTCTGGCGCTGGAGATTGTTGTTTTACACCAATCAACGTTTGTTAAAATTTTATTCGGCGAAATTAGATATACAATTTTACATGAACTGGCCATTGAAATATTTCCTGTATAGTCATGATTAGTCTCATAGCACAATTATCGTGAGGTTCCGGTTTGAAATACCGAGTAAAGAGAATACTTTAAGATTAGATAAGATTAACTCTCTCGAAATAATATTGCAGCACCACTGTACTTCTCTCGAATTAATAAACAATTATCAAAGTTCCGATACATTCTCGTGTATATATTAAAATGTTAGAAGAAGAAAATAAATATTACAGCAATTTCCAATTCTTTTATGACAGAAGTGCAGAAGGAAGAACTAGTTATTCTCATTCAAAGATGAAGCCAAATCAAAACAGGTTATATTTCGTACGGAGCAGAAATACCATTCTTTACATCCAACTTATAACAGCTGCATTTCTGCATAAATTAATCACGGTATCGTCTTTATAAACATGATAATTTATAACATGTATTATTACCTGCTTGTGAAGTATTTTTAAGAAACAAAAGCAAAGAACAAATAAATAGATTTTAGGACGTTATTTAGCATAATTACGAGAAAATGTACGTTTGTTCATGCACAAAGTTTTTGGTACGAATAATGATTTATAATCTTTTGAGTGTTATACTTATCTTGCTATTTAATGTAAAATTGTGTCAGAAAAAAATAATCTTTGTATATTTTTGTCAATTTTATTGCCTCATACTGTATTTCTATTGTATATGCCTTTAGAACTAATAAAAAAATATAGGTAGTAATAATTATATTAACTGAATGCTAGAATGCCTTTGTACAGTGCTTTATAAAGCTTTTGCCGCTACATTTTCTACACTTTTAGGAAAGAAACAGTGGAAAAATTATGTCTATTGCCCGTAGCATGTTCGTTACATACTAAATTAGAACTACAACATATATTAGTTACCGAGTAAATTGATTAACTGTATATATATGTATTTTCTTTTGTTTAACCTACGTAAAAACTATCCATGCAAATAAAAGTGCATCTTTAATATCAGTACAAAATTTGCGTTACTAATGTATAGTCATTGAGATTACAAGATTATTTTGTTTCCTGAAATGTTATATTTTTATGGAAATGAGGTAGATTTGAGGCATATTTTGATATTCAGAAATTTAATTCTAACTCTGCACGGAATTGCAGCAAATAATTAAAATTTTGTTATCCAGAAGTCAAATCATTTTTTCTGTTCACTCATGGTTTATAATATTGTAAAGATGAAAGGCAAACTTTAAAGAGAAAGCATTACTTTATTTGGAAATTTTGTGACTTCGTTGTTCTATATGTTTTCATGTACATAAACTGTAATTAATGAAAACCTGTCGTTTTATTTTTAGAAATAAAATTAAACCCTGATAGATAATTTGATTACTTATATCATTTGAAGGCTTCAAGTAAAATAAGGTACTTGCTGGACACAAAGTATTTATCTTTTTATGATAATCGTTCATTGGGGAGAAAAATATTTCTTTATTTTTGATAATAGCCAATACGAATGCGTATTTTTTAATAATCTTTGCACAAATGCTAGTTTCTTGTTTTTTGATATAGCAGAAATCAACTTTGCGTTAATGGCGCGTCTAGAGGAAATGCACTTTACATTAAGGATGTTTTAGCGACTATGAAAAAGCATTTAGACAAAATGCAGAGCTATGCGAGCAAAACAGGTAACAACTAAAATGTATTTGTGTAATGATACGATATGTTAGAAACGACAATTCTACAAAACATAATCTTTTCTCTCCATATTGAACGTTAATTTGAAGGTGTTATACTGAATAAAGTTCAAGCTTTTTCATTTAATGCTTTGTATTTGTGGGTCAAATAGTCTTGGAATTCTCCCCCAGAATGGCCGAATCTAATGAAACAAAGCTAATGATGTTTGCCTGTTGGCAGTTTGGTTATATGCAACCTACATTATGAATTAATGAAATAAAGCTATCACAGCAGTACTAAGTGCCATTTTTGTGAAAATTGCGTTTTCACAGGAATAACAATATTTTATGTTGTTAGACCTACACCGTATAGAAAAATCAGTCCTGACACATTGCTAATACTTCGATTGGGTGTTCATAAATGGAAAGATGTGCTGTTTTATATGGAAATAAAATAAAAAAAAAAATATTTTTCTCATAATTTGGAAAATTGCACATTGTGCCTTATTTACTTCAAGTTTTCATTTGTTAGATATATATTGTGGATGTACTCAGTGGTCGATTTGTGCAATTTTATAGAGGGGGAAGAATTCTTCAGACATATAGTACATGCCTGTTCATATTCCAGAATGACGGGATATCTCGGAAAATGGACCCAAAGAAGGGTGTTCGTACACAGGGCAACATCCCAACAACCTCCATACAGATGGAAACCTGGATGTATATCTATATAGTTAAAGGTGGAGAAAATTAATAATAAAGAAAATTTTAAAAATATTAAAAGGCGGAAGAATGACGCAAGCATCGGAAAATAATGATGATGAAGAAGAAGAAGAAATGGGCTTCAGCGCATTACATGCAGTTAAGACCGGGTTCATGGTTGTAGGAGTAGATACAGGTATACAACTACTCCCCATTTCTTCCCAACTGTGGCACGTGAAACAGGATTGAGAATATTCAGTATACTGACAAAGGTTTCAACAAAAGTAGGCCTTGATCTGAAGTGCGTTCTGGTATGGGTAGATGAGACAGTTGTGATTTAGAGGATCAACGGTGGTTGTTGATGCGGATCGTTAGAGGTATCTAGGTTTCTCCAGCGTAGAAAGAGAAACCTGGGTTACAGCATAAGAGGTAGATAAATTTGCAGGAAATGAAACTGACGGAGTGTCTAAAAGAGTATGTCTTGTGAGAGACTGGATGCTCGAAGGTCTGACTGGGATAGAAAAAAGATGGGGCAGGTTCTGCAGCGAGATTTATTGCACTTGCCAAGTTTGTTGGTAGGTGGCTGCCCGAGTCCAATTCTGACCAGGATCATGTTCAGATTCGGGTGTCTGTGGTACACTATTTTAGGACTTGAGGAAAAAGCTCTCTCTGTGTCCAATGACTTAATATTTCCTATAACTCTTGTACGTGGGTTCAGATTAAGATGTCATCAATGTAGCAAAGCCAGATAAAAGATTTAAGAAGGGTGGAATTCAGCTGTTATCTCTCTAGGCATCCCATGAAAAGATTGGTGTAGGAAGGGACCCGACATGTGTCCAAGACAAGGCACGTACTCAGAATTTCTTTTCAGGATGTGTCTAAAAATCAAATACAAATACGAGTCAAGACACAAGGGACTGGAATGCTTCTGAACTGATATTCTTTGAGAAATATGATGTTACGTCTGCGGCCTCTTACAGTAAGAATCCGTCTGGAGCGTATTTGAATAGTTACACCCTTACACACAGTGTTCGATTTGGAGATGCGATGGAGTGATCCTAGAACCAATGGTTGCTTGTAAGTTTTCACTTACTATCTGTTTAGGTAGAAATATTAACATTTTATCCCTGGTTGGGGTGCTATTCGAAATCAACAACCGGAGATGAAATTATCGGGAGCGAGGGAAAATCCCCCACAAGTCGAACACTGTTTAAACGCATCTAAAAAGGAACTGCCGGTAGTAGAATACTCAAAACGTGTTTTAGTAATGTTGTGCTCCATATTCTATCTTGAACATTCAAAGACTACATTTTTAGTTAACTTGGAACATCACAGGATAAAATACTTCAAAACACAGCCTTTGAACTAATTATGGAAATTACGAGACACTCATTCGGAGGATAATTGTGAGAGAGTCCTTCAAAGTCACTTATTACTGGAAAAACCCAGTTTTGACTGCAGATCCTTAATTTTACTCCGTTAGTAAATTTGAGCTTAAAAAGTTTCGTTTTAAATTTCAGTTCCTTGACAAAACTTGTCATGTACTGATTCAAAAAATTGTTTACAGGGCTTCAAATGAGACAGTGTGGCAGAAAAGGTCATTGTTTACTTGCTTGTACAGTGGGACACTTCAATGCATCTTTGTTTGAATTTGACGTTATTGTTGCAGTGACCGGTGATTTGTGAGACAAGGAAGGTAATTCTAAGACAGCGATATTTGTTTTCATTTTGCAGTAAACTGAAGACCTAATGGTCCACAGTGCCATTCAAATACAAGAAAAAAGGGAAAGCCGAAGCCCACAGACACAAGCAGAGTTCCTTTCGAAGACATTGTCGCCAATTTACCTACGCCGAACATTCCAAACAATATCCGAATGAAAAAAAAAAATAAAAAGTAGATGTGTTTGAAAAGTAACTTCATATCTTAAGTTTGCACTTTTGTTGCCTACAGTAGGATACAAAATCTAGTTAGTATGCTAGCTTGTAGATTATTTTCCTCGTGTTTATTAGTTATCATTGGCCATTGCAATGCGGCATATGACTTATACCAGACACTTGTACAATAGCCTTGACAAGAAGTAAAACACACATTTTCATTATGTTTCAGTAGTTTATTTCTGTGTCAGCACAAATACTAGAAATTGTACTTGTCTTTTTTCTTTACAGGAGCGTTTTGTTTTCATTTTGTACTTTTGTTACGAAATATCGTATTCAAGTAAAATTTGTCTTCAAATAAAGAGGATACATTTTTCATAATATTGTTCTCTTTCATCCCTCAGTATCTTACCTCCTCAGAGTGGACAACGGGATGTCTTAACATTTATCTCAATATTACCTTTTTGAAGGGTAATTAGGAGACTGTGTTTTTTCTACAATTTCTCGAAGTAGAGGAACCTTCAACAGATTAGTGGAAAAGTCATTACTTTTATCACCTTACCGTAAAGCGGTAGTTTGCTTTTTAATAGATCAGTCATGCAAAACAACACAGTAAAAGTGCCATATCTATCTCGTAATTACCCACTCACCCTCTATTTCGTAAGTAATTGATTAAAATATCAAAATGTTATTTAGAAGATAATGCGCTGCTTGTTTTCAGATATTGAAACAGATATACAACCATTAGATACACAACATTTAAACTAAAGGACCCCTTTCTTCTGGTATCAATGAAAAACTTGCGACATTTAGATTAACATGCTTTTTACTTCAAGTGCCTACCCTAATTGTGCTACTGTAAACAAGATTTTGCAAATTACAGGATCTAATTGGACGTGTGATTTGAAGAAGGGAAACATTCCATTCTAGCAGATATCAGAGAACATCAAGAAAACATCCTGCTGGAACAAAAATTTGTTTTAAGGACTGGTGTTCTTATGACTAATAATAATAATAGTGATTTTGTTGTCATTAAGCCAGTGTGGCAATAGACAACGTCAAGGTAGGTACAGTATAGATTATTGATTAACAAAATACATATACATAGAGTGCACAGAATTACAATAAGAAAGTTAGAATTATTATGAACTAAGTTCTTTAAAATATTCATTTATGGAGTAGAATGGCACAGTTACTAACCAGTTATGTAGCTTCTTTTTAAATACAGTATCTGGTAAGTTCTTAAGTTCCTGTGGTAATTTATTATAGAGTTTGTACCCTAGGTTTTCATAACTTTTCGAACATTTTGTTAATCTGTTGAAGGTAGGTAACTGTTTTTGAGTATACAACAAAACCATGAAAATAAACAAATTTACTACAGTCAAAAGACTTAATTTAATAAAAATGGGTTTACAGTGATCAGTACATTTTGAATCAGAGATTATCGGGACAGCTTTCTTTTGCAGTAGTAGGATATCATTTATATGAGAACTGTAATATTCCATACGACACAATACTGTCCAAAATATGCTGTCCTCGTATAATTATCTGGTTCACAATGTTTGAGATTTCTTAAAAGATAGACTAATGTCGTAAGAATTCATATTTCTACAGTACTGGAGCATGCATATAACTTTGGACTGTGTTGACATTGGTTATCAAACTGTACTACAACGAAAATTGCAATGTTTCGGTTCTTCAAAGGAAACTTTCAATTGTTCTGGAAGTTAAAAGTTAACTTCGGATCAAAAAGTTTAGTATGCACGAATATTGTCAAAAAATCGTGTTTCCGTTTCGCACTAAACGTGTTTCTAAACCTGGCTAGTTTTCAGAGAAAAGAGCTTTTGTTTTGAAAGTGGTCGGCAATTTTTTTGATCGGCAATAAATTGGATACAGACAAGTGCAACAAATTTCGGGGGTGTTCGGACGTCTGGATAAGCCCCCCTGTCTATGACTGCCATAATTATGGTCTTCAAAGGAGAAGTTGTTCATTGTTAGTGAAAACTGAGCTATCTGGAACAAAGATGGTATTATAGTTTTACTAGGATTGGAGCGTGGCCCTAGAAAATGTTCTAGTTCAGCAAGGCCATTACTGTGAAGAATATCAATGACGTCACGTGAAATGAAGACAAGATGGTGTCTGGTGGTAGCGGGTCGGAGAAAGAATGTGTTACGGAGAGCAAGCGGTTGGTATATTTGATATAGAAAGAACCTGGATAAACGGTTGGAGGTGGTGGTCAAGGAAGACGGAGAATCTTTGGTAGGAGAACCAATACTGGAAACGATGCCAAGGTTACCAGGTTTATGGATTTTGGGAAGTTTATAGAATTTAGGAGTCCTGGGATTGTTGAGACAGAGTAGAAATATTGAATTGTTACAGCCCCTCATGTGGTCCATGCGCTTGGAAGTAGGTACGGACTTTAATGGGGAATGATAGGGTACAGAATGATTGGGATTGGGAATGATTGGCTACAGCCCTTCTGCAGGGAGCATTAAAAAGTATTTTATTTATTTATTGTCTTATAGCTAAGGCCACAAAGCCCTTATATTCCATTTAACCATGTACATGATCTATAGAATCAAATTTTACGCAGCATAGGGATTTTTGTTTTCAACTTAATATAATGGAAATAATTGAGTAAATAAGAATAAACACTAAGTTAATATATACAAATACATAACGAAAAAATATGGATAAGCAAACACACGTACCTACGTGCGTTATAAGGCCTGCAAATACAGAAACAAAATGGTTTATTTTATAGAAGACAAAATTATTTTTAATAAATTGACGGAAAATAAATTTAACACTGCACATTGACACTGAGCAGAGTTAATTAAATGCGCTCATTTGTATAAGATGCACAGGCATTGTGAAACGGAAATAAAAATTACTTTATTTTCTCCGAAAATTGTGCCGGATAAACAGGAGTTGAGTATAAATGTATATAATATCCATTTGTCAAAAGTAAAAGAACTTGAGCTTAGAAGACCTGGTATGTTTCGATGAGATGAGATTGTAGAGTTCTGGTAAAGTTACATTTGAAAAAGCCATATATATAAGATAGTAAGAAAGGTAGAAGGAAGGTACTTACATTGTAGATTACCAAGACAGGTGTACATCCAGATAGCACAGTAAACTTCCAGCAAGTTTGCACCAAATTTGGCATTGCAAGTCTACAATTTGCAGCAAGTTTAACATTGTAAAGCTGCAAACGTGCTACAATCTTGCAGCAAACTTCCTAGTTGACAACTGACAAATTTGTTACAAACTTAGTACGCAAAACTTGGTACAAACAAACCAAACATGCTACAAGCCTTTCTATAAAACATCGGTAAACCAACATCGAGCCGGTGGCAGAAAAAGATTTCTATTGTCTACAGTGGGGTTCGAAGCCAGAATCTTCAAATATGTTTGTTGTCCGTCACTCTAACCACTACTCCACGGTACTTCTTTGAATAAAGTCCTTTTATGTTACGAAGACAGTATCTGAAATAAAGGCATGCAAATAGGTTTACATTTGAAACTGGGAAAGTTTATTGATTCTGTGTTAAAGCTATGAAGAGGGTTGATTCGTTGATTTTTCACAAGCGAGTCACCTCAGGAGAAACATAATGATGTGTACTTTACTGTTCAGGTCAATTTCCTTTTTCAAACAAACTGGCTGCCTATTTCCCAGATAGCACGCTAGTTTATACCAAGTTGGGACTGACCTTTTCCCTTACTGTAATAAACTAATAATAATTTTTCCTGTTATTAACTGGAACGCTGGGGTTCTACAAATATATATATTCTTTTTTAACAAGTTCTTTTCTCCGTACTTATAAATGTTTTCTCCCCTTTCCTTCCTTTTATACTTTTCAATATTTTACCCAATTTTCAAAATTGTACACATTGCCCGATAATAAGTTAAACAATTTAAGTTAGATAATTATTCTCTTTTTTCATTATACGCAACACAAAGACCAAAAACGCAACATGGCATCGTTCCGAAGTATACACTATATCATAATTTTCCTGAGAAAGCTCGCGTGTTAAAAATCAACGAAGTTGGTTTCATAACTCTACAACAGGATTATTAAGCTTTCCCAGTTTCGAAGTTCAGCCTTTATCCTTGCATTTACTTCAGAAACTGTCTTCGTAAAATGAAAGGACTAGTAAAATAGAAGACAGTTAGGATTGACGCGATAGAACAGTGGTTAGAGTGACGGACAACAAACATAACTGAAGATTCTAGGTTCGAGCCTCACTCCAGGCAGTTGATTTTTTTCCGCCACAAACTTGATATTTAACAAGACAGGTTTGTATCAAGTTTTGCGCGAAAAGTTTGTAGAAACTTTGTCCTCTGTCAACTAGCAAGTTTGTTGCAAAATTTTAGGAAGTTTGCGGACTTGCAATGCCGAACTTCGTACAAACTTGCTGCAAGTTCGGGTGCTATCTGGGCACGAACATCACAAACACAATAGAAAAGTGGCAACGTTTCGCAGAAGCGTGTTCACCTGTTAGGAGAGAAAGTGGATAGAGGATTAGTACGGGACTGGTGCTAAGGTGTTGCCATGTTAGCATATTTATGTTAACGTTTTGTAGAAACCACACTACTGTTCACCATTTAGGTATAGAAATACACATGAACATACAATTATAATAATAATACACAAAGATACCTTACCAACATTTAAGAGCTACATTTTTACATCCAGTTCTATTGTTCCTTTCTTTTTTTATTTACTGTGCTTATTTCCTCGTTGAGTGTGTAAGAGCTAAGTAGATTTTGATTGAAGCAGATCTGCAACTGACTTCTTAAAAGTTGAGATTAATTGCAACTGCCGTGTTTTAAGCGGAATGTCATTCCAGGCTTGGACGGTGAAAATCGTAAAAGATTTAGAATAGAAATTATAGGAGTGATGAAGAACTGTATGTAATTTGCTTTCCCTCGTCTACATGTTGCAATCATGGAAGGAAGTAAGCGACTGAAAACGTTCGTGTAAGTAAGAAGGTTGCTACAGACGAAGTATTTTGAATAAAAGAGTTAATTTGTGTAAGTTCAAATTCAAATTCTTTATTGTTTGTAACATTAGAAATGCATTGTTACAAAAGAACTGATTTTGGAGTATCCGGATTTTTGGGTTATTTTTTGAACTTTCAATTCCATTGTCTACAAAAAAGTATTTTATGACTTAACACCCTTTGCACAAGCACCCGAGAATTATCTATCAGATGGTGCCAGGTGGTTTGCGCACTTGATCTAAAACAAATCTGAAACAAGCATTTTGTACCCCAGTAGCACACAAACGTGTATTCAACGTTGACTTTTTGTCTCTTTCGTTGATTAAGTGTTATCGGTTGAAAAGAGTACGTTTAATTTTAAATTATATTTTAACAACAACTTGACATCGTTGATAAGACGTTAACCTTTTAAGCGGCTACAACATGATAATTCGTCCTGCTGGTACATACAAAAATCGGCAATCACGAATTATTCGGAGGCCAGAATTTGATACTATTCGTAATAGGTTAGGTCAAATTATTTCGAAGTAAATTCTGACAGTGTCAGGCCATATCAGGAGGGTATCGGGAGGTGGGAGGAGGCGTTCACAGGGCAGTATGTTGCTCCTTTCTAACGTGAGAAAAAATGAACCCACTTAAGGGGGTTACTACGATGTGTATTCAACTGTTATTTTCAACTTTGGTATAGATTGTCTTCTGGGATTCTTTCAATTGAATAAAAATTATAATTAGAAGCTAATTGAATGCTATTAACTAATATTTTGTGTTCTTTTGCATGTTGAAAACACGTTGAATTTCAATCTTTATTTCAACGAAAATTTTATTTCTTTGATAGTACGTTAATACGACGTGTTTTTAACTGTTATATTGAACAATGCCATAGATTACGCTTCTTATGTGTCTTTCTTTGTTAATTGTATAAAAACTGTACTTAAAAGCGAATAGAATGAAATTAACTACGTTTATCATGTTTTCATATGCATGTTCAAAACAGATTGAATTTTAAATTACATTTCAACGAATATTTTATTTCGTTCATAGGGCGTTAATATGACATGTTTTCAACTTTTCTTTTTAACTGACAAAGATTTCGCTTAATAATTATGCGTCTTTCTAAGGCGACAAATTACATTTATTGAGAAACACAAATTTAATAGTATAGTCATTTTCAAATGTACGAAATACTTTCACTGTCTTCAGAATGAAATTTCACCGCTGAGTACATGATTGTTTAGATGACCACATTTTCATAAACGTTTATTAGTGTTTCTTTTAATGGATTTTACCTTGACTTTTTCAACTAGATCTCACCATTAATGAAACGGCTGGTTAACGTTTCGAAAATACATTTTTACATCATCCACTTTTGATAACGTTTATTCTAAATGTTCATTTGAATCTCTTTACAACTATTCTTAAACGTCGGATAAACCGTTGAATAGGTGGACATACATAACGTTACAAATATGTTTGGAAAACACATGTTTTCACTTCTTGACGTTGAAAAATACATTTATTCTTACCCCATGAGACAGCATTACTGGCAGTACAGCGTTACTTGCAGACACAGCATTACTGGTAAATGCTAAAAGTGAAGCACGGTGTAAGTTAAGGAAAAAAATCTTGGTTTTAATGTTAAAAGAAAAACAACATGTAAAACACAAATATATAAATTATGTAAACTTAAACATATACCAGTTCGTTAATTATCATAATTTATAAGCTTATAATTCAATAATACAATTCTGATTGTTTGCTTGATTTAACTGTCGTGATGTCTCGTATTGACATTTTAGGAATGTGCCAATCATAATATGTAATAGTGTACAAAAAATATACGTTGATATTCAGTTCCTTCCATGCGGGAAAGCACCCCGAAATCCGGATTCTTTTTTCTATTTTGACAGTAACATTTGGATATCATTTTGACCAGTTCGATTACGTTTTAGACTTTTCATGCAGATGACTAAATTTATCAAGCAGACTTTAAAGTAAACAGTGTTTTTGTTTAAATGTTTTAGATAAACCAGTCCGTAGATATTACATTTTCCGTAAACATCAACAAACGCAAATTTTGTCGATAGCCGCAATACAAAAATGGCCGCGATTAATTAATCGGTGAGAACAAAAATAAAAGAATATATATTTGAAAGAGGCCAAGCAATCATGCTGGACGATTTCAGATGGGTTGAAATGAAGGTGGTTGAAATCTCTTTCGAAAAGTTTCTGCGAGAAGAGTTCAAAGTTGCAAAGAACATCTCTGACCGTCCCTCGAAAACTTTTAACTTAGGAACTACCAGGGATAGGAAGATAGATGAGATATAGTTAGAAAGGTCTCGGCGAGAACTGTTCAGTGCCACACAGATCATGAAGATTGGTTGAGCGTGTATATGTTTGGAGATACTCTGTATAAAAAGTCAGAGCTGAAGCCTTGAGGTAGCCTATGTGCACAGTTCCCTGACCGGACTCCACCTCACTTTTTTCTTTTCCTTCGTTTTACTCTTTGGCTTTCCAGATTTTCTGGTTACCCATGCTGTTGTGGGTACAACAGAAGTTTTCCATTGGGCGAAATTCTGGGATGTCCGGAGGACCATAGTCCTGAGATAAAAATTATATATTATATATATTTTCAATTTCTTGTTTTATTTTTTACGAATTTTTCTCCAAAATGTAGAAATGTGAACACAGCCTATTTCCAATATATTGTGTCCTATATATATTTGCGTCGAGAAACGGAAAAAATATAAACACTCATAACAGTTATTTCGAAAATAAAAATGACTGTTGGAATTATATTTATATATCGTGTTGCTTTTCGGATATTTAGTCTTTGATATCTGTCACTGAGAAGGGTTGCCAGACGTGCGAGGCAGAAAGTAGCCTCTGGAGTAAAAAAAAAACCGCCAGTAGCCCGATATATATATATATATATATATATATTGGACTACTGGCAGTTATTTTATATATATATGTTAAGTGAAATTTGAATCTAAAGGAAAGGAATTGTACTTACGTAGTATTTTGACGAATAACACGTTCACAATTACACAATTAACACTATAAAGTCACTTAAAACTTTCGTTTGCTGCCATCTTCAGTTGTAAACAAGAAAAAGGTTCACTGAACACACGTAGACAATTTGAAGAGTTAGTATTTGTGCACGTGTGTTCAGTGAACTTTTTTCTTGCCTACAACTGAAGATGGCAGAAGGAAAATTTTAAGTGACTTTATAGTAGTGTGTGTGTAATTGTGTACGTGTTCTTCGTCAAGATGCTACGTAAGTACAATTCCTTCCCTCTCTAATCAAATTTTATCTATTATTTTGTCTATTTTATCTATCTATCCCGTCCTATTGCCTAATTCCTACTACTTACGATTAGTACCTTCACCAAAAACACATCCACATGTCGTCTCTGTGAAGGAGCTTTCATTCAGGGCTTGAATGCTAAACTTAAACCTGCAGTAACTTTTTTTCTTTTTTGTATCCTCGTCTACACCCACACTTCCCCTTCATCCTTACCCATCGATTTTTCTTTTTCGTTTCATATACTGACTCCCACTTCTTGTGATTGACTCAGCAACCTACTCCCTTTTCATTGCGTTCCTTAATAAACCATATCCCACTTTTTTCTGGGTACATTTTCTATACTAAACCATACTTTTTCCGGAGTAAGTTTTCTATAATATATCCCACTTTTTTTGGGGGTGCGTTTTCTATAGTGTGTCCCACTTTATCCAACTGCGTTTTCTATACTAGATTCCACTTTCCTGACTACGTTTCTCTTACTGAGTTCCAGTTTTTTTGATTTTAATTGAACCCAGCTCAATTTTCAACACAAAACACCATTTCCAAAATCCCTTTCTCATGAGTACTTGCGCACACGCAGAAGGTCATCAATTGTTTTAGATGTGGTCGTCCGCCATGTTGTTGTCTATCACTTTAAATTGTGAACGTGTGTTATGGGAACTTCTATTTTGTCTACTCTACGGATGACACATGTGTGCGAAAATTAGAAGTGACTTTACAGTGTTTCACGTTTAATTGTGTGATATGGGCCATAATCTCATAAGAACATATAATTTTAAACAAAAAATGCTAGTGCTCCATTTTAAACCAAAAGTCTGTTTAAGGATTGTTTAGATTGAGCTAACTTTCATGCACCGTGCGTTATCACAGACCTTTGCGAACAGTCACATGAAACAAAAATTTTACCAATTCACAAATGGAATGAAAATAAATGTCACCGGGAGAACTTTCAACTTTTATCCACTATTTTTTTCTCACAACGCGACTTAAATAAAACATCATACGATGACTTTATTCAAATCATTAATTCAACCTTGACTTTAACATGTCCAGTAATGACGACGTCTATTAAACGTAAATCACCAATTTTACACTGGTAGAATAGAGAATGTTATGAAGTCAAAGCTAATCGTGAATAGGCTCATAAATTATATATTAGGCAACCTTCTCAAGTTAATTGGATTAAATTTAGACAATCGGTAGCGCTATCTAAACGTATATTTCTAAATGCCAAACGTAAGGACTGGCAGGCCTTCTGTTCTACTATTTCACCTGCAACAAAATTAGATAAGATGTGGAAAACAGTACGTAACTTACTAATTCTAATAAAATTCAGGCAATAGATGAGAACTGGCAACAAGATTTTATTAACAGTATGTTGAAACATAACCTGCCTCTAACTACTCCTCCACCAGAAAAATTTCTTTCTTTTAACTCTTTCACTAAACAAGCTCTAGCATTCAAATCTCCTTTTTCGGAATTTGAACTCCAAACCCTCATAGCTACTACTAAAAATTCTTTACCAGGAATTGATCACATCTCTTACGGAATTCTTCAACATTTACCCTCAATTGGTATTACATTCTTAACTTCTATATTTAATAATATGATTCAAAAAGGTAATTTACCTGTAAGTTGGTCTAACCACATAATTATTCCGCTTTTAAAAGCGGGAGAAAATCCTCTATTAGCTGCATCCTATAGACCAATTACTTGTTACCTTATTTAGCCAAGCTGGTAGAACGTATAGTTCTTAAACGTTTAGAATGATATATTGAAGCTTCCCATTATTTACCGGCAAATATTATTAGCTTTAGAAAAAATCACTCAGTACAAAATGGTGTTTAAAGCAGTAAAGCAGTATCCATAGCGGTACAGGATGGTTTTTTTTTTTTGCGACGTAAATCTGTTTATGCGGCTTTCCTGGATGTGGAATCAGCTTATCCCACTACTAATGTTAAACATGCGATTACGTTATTACAACAGATGAAGGTTCCCTACAATTTTTTAATTTTAATCTGGAAATTTTTAAAATCCAGAAACACCAGATTCTTATTTAATAACACTTTTAGCAAGGAATACGAGATCAACCAAGGTATACCACAAGGAAGTAGTTTGAGTGCGTTTATTTTTGCTATATATTTAGCCGACTTAGCAAAATTAGAATCAGGTAGATCTAAGATACTTGTTTATGGGGATGATATAGCTTTAATTCATCACACTCTTGAGCATTCTCTGTTAGAATTTCATATGTTTGAAAAAGAAATAAGGCAATAAAACGTCATTTGGAATCTATACACTTAAAATTATCAATCGAAAAATCCAAAATACTTATTTTCACTAAAGATAACATTCCACTTAACCTAAGGCATAATAGACTTACAGATATAGAGATTTCTGACAGAGTAAAATATCTAGGAAAATGGTTAAAATATAAACTAAACTGGAACATTCACATTCAACACGTTATTTCAAAGACAGAAAAAAATTTCAATTTATTTAAAGTGATTGCCACAACAAACTGGGGGGCATCACTTGCTACATTATTACTTTGATATAAAGCTTATGTACGAAGTATGTTCGAATTCTCTTTTATTGCCTGTAACAACATGATGAACAAGCTAATTACTCAATTAGAAACTATTCAAAGAAAATTTTTACGACGCAGCTCAGGGCTAATGCAAAACACTCCTAATCTATTCGTATATTCCGAATCTGGTGAGTTACCACTTCGATTTAGAAAGGAACTGATATCAGCCAAATCAATATTAAAAGACGCTTCTGTCATTGGCAACATATCACACAATTATTTATTAACTTTAGCGGAATTCTACAACCAACATAGACAGTTGCACAGAAACAGACGGAATCGTAGGCTCAACATTTGGTATAAAACATACTCTGAGTTATTAAATGAACTTGACCTGTTGTTAATGACGCGTAGTAATCCTATTTTTACGCTTAATTTCACGAATACCTTTCGGATAGATTCCGCTATTCCAAATTATAGTAATATTCAAGATTACTACAATAAATGGTCAGACTATCTTTATATTTTTACAGATGGGTCGAAATCAATTGATGCAACAGCGGCTGCCATTTATGATCCCTCTAATAATTATAAACAACAGCAAAGATTAACTAATGAAACTTCGATATTTATCGCAGAGATAATTGGCATACCTTTAGCATTAAAATACGTTCAAATATAGAATTCAAAAAATTAAATCTTCCAAGAAAATTTTAATCTTATCCGATTCTTAGGCAGCAATTAAAGCGTTAAGTGCTTCAGATTTCAAGTTATTTAAGGCCAATCCTTTTGTCATAAATACATTGTATACGTATCAGTATCTAAGTCAACAAAAATGTACAATTCATTTGACATGAATTAAATCTCATAGCTATTCCCGTTCCAATGTCATCACTGATGAACTAGCTAGATCTGCTAGAAACCTTCAGGAAATACATAACATTCGTTTACCATGAACAGATTTAATGTGTCCAATCAGATCAGCAATTAGAATGCAATGGCTAGATTGGATATATTCAACTTTATCAATGAACCAACAATTAACCAAACCATTTATTGACCTGGAACTCAGGAAACCATAGTTCACTAGCTGGAAAAAACCTAGATAAGTTATAACTATCTTCACTAGATTGAGATCCCAACATGTAACCACAAACGCTCATCTTCACAAAATTAATATTTCTGATTCACCTTTCTGTAATTGTGAACCTAATACTTACATTGAAGACATTAATCATATTCTATTTCAATGTTCCAAATATGATCTTTCTCGTAAAAAATTGATGAAGGCTCTTCTAAAAACTTATAAAAGTCTTCCACTTTCAATTTAGATGTTAATTGATGAACCTACTTGTCAAACAGGCTATATAATCTGGAGTTTTTTTTAAGAACTAACCAAATTTCTTTTTAATTTTTTATAATGTTCAAAAAATTGTATTATTTCTTCCTTTGCTTATCTTGTCAATTCAAAAAAATACAGAACTTATTATTATTTATATACAATATCATTTGTTTGAGATAAATGTTACAAGTTTGTTGTTGTAAAGTAATCAAATTCTTTATATTCATATAACGTTAACACAAGCTTTGACTATCTGATGATTTTTTAAAATTTTATAACAAATATTCATTATGTAAAAAAAAAAAAAGAGATTAATAATTTACCTTCAATGTCAAGAATACTAGTCAATTTCGTTCATTAACTATACAAACATTGTTATATCTAGTTTAATTTATGAAATGCCTTCTCAATAATGTTAATGGAGTGGGTACAAGGGTAACAAGAGGAAGTTCCAGTTGAATTTGAGCTAATTTTCAGCTAATCAGAAAAATGTGCTGAATTGAAATGGAAATGAAATTAAAAACATTGACAGAAATTCGATTTAGATGTCTATATTGCTTGTGAATTGTATGTTTGAAGGAAATAGCCATCGGAGCAATAATTATGGAAGGGTAAATGTTTTGGGGATATGGATTTGATGGTATTTGCTCCAGAAAGGCGCTATTATTGCGATTCCTATTAATGTAAAACAGGTAACAATGTCAATATTCGGTAACAACCAGTTACACTGACAAAAATTACATGTTTGTTGATAGCTTTGAATTCGACTATGAATCTAAAAGGACTCACGCGTAAGATTAAAAAGAAACATAAATATAAATAACAATATTGTGATTTACGTCAAGATATTACGTAAGTACTGATCCCTTCCTTTCTGTTAAAATTTCATCTATCTATCTATATATATATAATTAGTACAAAGGGAAGTCGGGAAGCCAATTTAAGGTATATTTAATGGTCCTCGTGAGAGCATATCTGAAATGTCCATAAAATACCTAATCCTGGACAGTCCACGTACCCCAACCTTTTACCTATTACCGAAGATCCACAAACCAGGTAACCCAGGCAGACCCATTGTAGCCAGCTATAATTCCCCTACTGAACGCATTTCAGCTCTCGTTGACTCCTTCCTTCAACCACATGTTCAAGCGCTGCCTGCCTACATACGCGACACTTACCACTTCTTAGAAATCATCCGTAAATTACCGCCTCTTCCTTCTGACATACTGCTTTGCACCATAGATGTTACTCCTTATATACCAACATTCCTCATGCCCATGGCCTAGCAGCTATGGAATTCTTCCTTAACCAGAGACCTAAACCTCATAGCCCAATTACAGCTTTCCTTCTTAACCTGGCCAACCTAGTTCTCACATGTAACAACTTCACCTTTGACGACAAACACTACCTTGAGATCCGAAGCACAGCCATGGGTACGAGAATGGCACCTTCTTATGCTAATCTGTTTATGGGCAAACTCGAACATGATTTCCTGCAAACTCAACCTTTGACCCCTCTACTCTGGGTAAGATTCTTGGACGATATAATGATGCTATGGACTCGTGGTGAAACCAGTCTCAAGAGATTTCTAGAACAACTGAACCAATTCCGTGTTGTCCAGTCCACCTGGTCCATTTCCGACAAAAGAGTCACATTCCTTGACGTGGACATCACCTTAGAAAACAACACTCTGACCACTTCCGTTCACATAAAACCCACCAACCATATGCAGTATTTACAATACTCAAGTTCCCATCCTTACCACACCAAGAAAGCGATTCCTTTCTCCCTTGCCCTCAGAGGACAACGCCTGAAATCCACCACCTCTGCTGCTGAAACTTACAATCAACGCCTCCAGCAGGTTCTAGTCAACCGAGGTTACCCATCTAACCTTGTAACCAAACAGATCCGCCGTACATCCTCACACACTCAACCCACTCAAAAATCGAACCCACTGGCTCTAAGCACCCAGTTCCATCCTAAACTAACCAAGGTCAAACAAATCCTACACTCAATTTCCACATTCTCCAATCTGACCCAGACACATGATCAATATTCCCCACCAAACTTAGATTAGTTTTTCAACATCCACCTAATCTTAGAAACATCTTGGTCCGCACGAATCCCTCCTTGCCACCACACCAAACCGGCGCGCAGACATGCCAGAGACCCAGATGTAAGGTCTGCTCCATTTTCATCACTTCTCCCACAGTCACTATCAATACTCCTAATGGTCGGTACACCCTCAATCCCAAGGGTACATGCCACACCCCTAATGTTATATACATCCTAATCTGCAAGTTCTGTGATGCCTTTTATGTGGGGGAAACAAGTTGTGCTCTTAATATTCGAATTAATAACTATCGTCACTTCTGTAGTATCAACAAACCGGATGCCCCAGTCTCCTTGTACACCGAGTCCCACAATACCATTTTTGATCTTACTTTCCTGGTTGCCATAATCCACATTTTACCCCCTACGACCAAAGGCGCCCATTAGGGGGAGCAAGATTATACTATGTAAGATACAAAACAAAAATAAAATGTTTTTATCTACTTTCTTTATTTTATTTTATTTATATATTTATTGTCAACACAACACGCTTTGTAGCCCAATTAGTGTGTCGATATTTAAAATGCTCATTTACAGACAATTTTATTACAATATATCTAAATTCTTTGGAAGACGAGGACATATCAGATATATGCAATTCGATGGAAGTTCTATACATTTCATTGTAGGTAGTGCATATTCTCCAGATTGGTGATTTCATCATTATATTGTCCTTGCCTTTTTGGAGTGGAAGAGACCAGTGTTGTCTACGCGAGTTTTTAATGACGGGTCACGAAACTGTAACAGTGATACCAAGTCTGTGCAGTCTAAGCCATTTTGAATCATTTTCCTAAGAAATAACATATCAGAAATACTACGTCTTTGCTCTAATGAACATAAGCATAGTACATTTTCTCTAATGTAGAAACGTTGTTAAATGGTCTTCCCATTCTTATTACAAATGCTAGAATTTTAAAAGCTTCATTTGTACATATATTTTATATGGCTGTTAAACGTTAATTTCATATCAAACGTGGCACCAAGATTTTTTAACTACGTCGGGCCTACTTATGAATTTAACAATTAAATCTATAAATCGTTTTATTTGTACTGAATGATAAAACTTCGTATTAATTGCAAGTTGATTGATAACGCACTAGTTAGTAAAGTTGACTAAACTATGCTGTAGTTTTATGGAATCTTCATGGAATTAATTTTAGCATATATTTGAGGTTATCCACAAGTAGCACGTTTTTATCCTGTAGGTCATCAACGGTCCAAGATTCGAACCTTGCGGGACTCATGACAGTGCTGTATATTCATCAGATTTGTGTTCCTTAAATAGAACAAACTGTCTGCGATTAGTTAGATAAGAGCAAAGGAACATAATCAAAGATAGAGAGAAGTGATGGTGATTTAATCTACCTAGAAATACATTGTGATTAAGTATGTCAAAGGCCTTTTCAAAGTCAATGTAAATCGCATCTACTTGCTTTCCTTTGTCCAACGAGTTTTCAATAAAATCTGTAACAATTGTAAGATTCGTTACCGTGGATTATTGTGAAACAATGTCATGTTGTTTAGTTGAGATAACTGCCTTCAAATGATTAATAATTCGTTGATATACAATCAGTTCAGAGAATTTTGCAAAGATTGGTAAGATTACTATAGGTCTGTGATTGGTAATTTCTCGTCTGTTGTTTGTTTTAGGTATAGGACAAACTAAAACATATTTCCATTTGTTAGGGGAAATACATATTTTTAGTGCCAAGTTGAACGCAATCAATAGGGAGTTTTTAAATTAAATTTATCAATACATCCTTTCACTATATACGAGGGAATACCATCAGATCTAACTGTCGTTTTGGATTTTAGATTCTTGACAGCCTTTCCTATTTCGTTCAAATGTATTTGATCAACAGGCAGTATTCAGATTTCTTCGTAACCCCTAGAATTACTATTAAAATTGCTGAACGGTTGAGAAGAGGATACAAATACTAATTGGAAATACTGTGTAAACGTATTAGCTATTTCTTCATTGTTACACAAATCCGACCTTCAAATTTTAATATATTTGGGGGAGATGTTCTCTTTTGTTTTTAATAATTTTCCACAGTTAACCTGGATCGTTATTGACATTATTTTCAGAATTTGATATAAAGGTCTTATAGGCTATTTTTATGTCTTTCTTGACTTCCCTACGCAATCGAACAAATTCCTGATAGTAGGGTTTTGAATTTTCAATTTTGTATGTATAGACTTTATATGATAAATTGTTTTAACCTTGAGTTTATTAATAATGCTTTTAGTAAACCAGCATAGATACTTTGGGACAGAGTTTCTTTTGCAGAGGACATATTTGACAAATATTTCATAAATAACATCTTAAAGTTTACTAAGTCATTAACATTATTATACTCTTTTAAGCACTTCCAATCAACTTCCAGTATACTTTAAGGTAGGTTTAATGTACTTCATGACATGGTTCTTTTTGCGCCCTTAATTTAGTAAATATTGTAGTGGTTATCTTCTTGATAACTTTTAGTAAATCATAGAAAAACTGTCACTTTATCTTTGCTCCCCTCTGAAAACCACAAGATGGGCGCCCATGCCTACGACCAGCACCTCAACACGCCGTCTGTGGGAGAATGCCTTTATTCACGGTTTGAGCGTGAAAATAAAACCTGGCCTTAACCTTCAATAACTCTAAGCTCCTCTTTTCCTCTGCATTTTCAACACATTTCCATCCACGATCCCACCTTGTACTTACACGCTATACAGTTATTATTATTTCAAGTTCCCGATATCTACGCGCTACAGCAGTCAGTTGTTCTCCAGTTTTGATGTTTTGTCCGCTACGTGTCGCCACTGTTTCTTCAAACTTGTACTTTGTGAACACGTGAACTTCGCTGTCTTCCTCTCTACTTGAAAACGTGTGAATACACGAAATATAGTGACTTTTTTATGTGTACATGTGAATATGTGTGATCTAATGCGAAAGTAAGCTGTAAGTATTATCACTATATAAATATATATATAATATAGGTCGGGAAACCGGGATAGGAAGGGCAAACCGGGACTGTCACCCCAAAAGGCTTCTGCCACTAACTGGAAGGAGACCCCTTAATTCCTCTTGTTAAGGTTTTAGGGAACCGACCGGGATAGACGCCTAATGTCCAATCCATACGTTCACGTCGTGGAGCCTGTTAGTACTCAAGCAACTGCTTGGCGAACGAACATGGATGGGCTGCTCACCAACCCGCATTAGCAGACAGCGTGGTGAGTCAAATGTGAGCACCCCTCCTTTCTATATTATATATATATATATATATCACTAACACAAAGGAAAGCCGGGAAGGCAATTAAAGGTAAATTTATAAGAAGGAAGGGTACTTACAGCTAATTGTTCCATAGACGAACACACACACTTAAACACTAATAGATCAAGAGTACTTGTGATATTTCGGTATTAATATCGTAAATTTGCTGTAGAGGAGGAGAGACGAACACACGTGGATAGAACAAAAGACTTAGACGACAGTAGCAACACGTAGCGGACGACGCATCGTTTGGAGAACACTTGACTGTTGTATGGCGCGTGGAACAATTGACAGCTGTCCAACGTGTAATTCCGGGATAGGATTGTGGAAGGAAAAGTGTTGAAAATGCAGAGAGAACGGGTTTCAGTTATTGAAGGTTAAGTCAAGGATAAATTTTCGCGCTTAAACCAAGAATAAAAACGTCCTCCCACAGACGGTGTGTTGAGGTGCTGGATATAGGAGGTAAAATGTGTATTATGGCAACCAGGAAAGATAGATCACTATTGGTGTTGTGTGACTCGGTGTGTAAGGAGACTGGGGCATCCGGTTTGTTGATAGTACAGAAGTGACGATGCTTATTAATACGAATATGGAGAGCACCACCTATTTCCCCCACATAAAAGGTATCACAGAACTTGCACGTTAGGATGTCTATAACATTAGAGGTGTGGCATGTACCCTTGGGATTTAGGATGTATCAGCCATTAGCAGTATTGATAGTGAGTGTGGAAAAAGTGATGAAAATGGAGCAGGTCTTATCTGGGTCTCATGCATGCATGCATGGGCGCCGGTTTGCGGAGGTGGCGAGGAAGGATTCGTACGCACTAAGATGTTTCTAAGATTAGGTGGATGCTGAATAGCTAATCTCGGTTTGGTGGGAAATACTGATCTTGTGTCTGGGTCAGATTGGAGAATGTGGAAATGAAACTAGGATTTGTTTGACCTTGGTTAGTTTAGGATGGAACTGGGTGATTAAAGCCGGTTGGTTGTGCGTCGACGGGTTGGGGGTTTAAAGGAGTTGAAAGTGTGAGGATGTACGGCGTGTCTGTTTGGTTACAAGGTTAGATGGGTAGTCTCGGAAGACTAGAACCTCCTGGAGGCGTTAGATGTACGTTTCAGTGGCAGAGGTGGTGGAATTCAGGCTTTTTCCTCTGAGTGCAAAGGAGAAAGGAACGCTTTCTTGGTGTGGTAAGGGTGGGAACTTAAATAGTGTAAATACTGCATGTGGTTGGTAAGCTTTATGTGAACGGAAGTAGTGAGGGTGTTGTATTCTAAAGTAATGTCCACGTCAAGGAATGTGACTCTTTTGTTAGAGATGAACCAAGTGAACTGGACAACACGGAACTGGTTCAGTTGTTCTGGAATATGTTGAGACTGGTTTCACTATGAGCCCATAATATCAGGATATCATCCGGAAACTTTATCTAAAGTAGTGGGGTTAAGGGCTGAGTTTGTAGGAAATCATGTTCGAGCTTGCCCATAAACCCACACAGCATTATCACGTTAAATAAACATTTATTCAACTTTTTCTTAAATGTTTAATAAACATTGAATATTGGTTGAATTTACGTTGATTAGACGTTTATACAACTATCGGATTAGTATTCTAAAAAAATGTTGATTCAACGTTGAATCTGACGTTTAATAAACGTTTTAAAGACGTTGAATTAATCCTTTCCCGCAACTTATTTTTGGCATTGACGTTGATTCAACGTTACGGAACGTTGAATAAACGTCTACTTAACGTTTAATAAACGTTACGCAACGTTTGTACAACGTTTAGAAAGAAGCAAAATTCAACCTTCAGGACAAATTTCGTACGTTTCCCAAAAATCCCTACTTACAACGAATATTTGAATCTGTGAAGATGAACAGAATAATATAAGTTTCCCAGACCGAATTCTAGTACTTCAATGTTCAGTACGATACAATTTTAGGGTTGATTCCAGGAAAAATCCTTTAATTATAGGATTTTAACCTGGAATCAACCCTAAAATTATAATTTCAATTAAAGGATATTGTACTGAACATTGAAGTAGTAGGCTTCGGTCTGGAAAACTTACATTATTCGGTTCATCTGCACAGATATAAATATTCGTTATACGTAGGGATTTTGGGGAAAACGTACGAAATTTGTCCTGAAAGTTAACTCTTACTTCTCCTCAAACGTGACAATCCAACAATCCGGGTTTTATTCCCGGTGGGAGAAGTTGAAACAATTTTATCTAGGCCGTAAGTCCCAGAGGTCGACTCGTCTCTGAAAATATTATATAACACCTAATGAAGTTTAAGCATAAAATAATCACTAGAAATTGTTTCTGTAGGTTAGGAAAACTCACAAACATTCAACGTTGAATCAACGTTGTGCTTTCCACCATTTTAGAAGGTTTAAAATCACAATTCAGTTCAACGTTTAATAAACGTTTAATACTGGTCATTCTTTAAACGTTTATTAAATTACGTTGATAAAATATATAATTCAACGTCACCAAATACAAGGTTTTAACGTTTATAAAACGTTAATTCAACATTGTGTGCTGTGTGGGAACAGATTAGCATAAGAAGGTGCCATTCTCGTACTTATAACTGTGCCTCGTATCTCAAGGTAGTTTTTGTCGTCAAAGGTGAAGTTGTTACATGTTAGAACTAGGTTGGCCAGGTTAAGAAGGAAAGTTGTAGTTGGAGTATGAGATTTAGGTCTCTGGTTAAGGAAGAATTCCAAAGTATATACAATATAATATAGGAGAAGCCGGGATAGACTATATGGTAGATAAAATTTGATTAGAGAGGGAAGGAATCGTAGGATCTTGACGAAGAACACGTAAACAATTACACAAACACTACTGTAAAGTCACTTAAAATTTTCCTCTTCTGCCATCTTCAATTGTAGACAAGAAAAAAGTTCAAAACAAACGTGCACAATTACTATCTCTTCAAATTGTCCACGTGTGTTCAGTGAACTTTTTTCTTGTCTAAAACTGAAGATGGCAGAAGACGAAAGTTTTAGGTGACTTTATAGTGTTAATTGTGTAATTGTGAACGTGTTATTTGTCAAAATACTACGTAAGTACAATTCCTTTCATATATATGTGTATATATATATATTGGGCTATTGACAGTTTTTTTTCTGTTTATTTTTTTTTACTCCAGAGGCTACTTTTTGCCTCGCACATCTGGCAACCCTTCTCAGTGATAGTTATCAAAGACTAAATATCTGAAAGGCAGCACGATATATAAATATAATTCCAACAGTCATTTTTTTTTCGAAATAGCTGTTATGAGTTATTATATTTTAGCCGTTCTCGATGCAAATATATAGGACACAATATTGGAAATAGGTTGTGTTCATATTTCTCCATTTTGGAGAAAAATACGTTAAAAAAAATTGAAAATAATATATTTGTTGATCAAGAAATCAAAAGTTATTAATAATATACTCTTACGTTAAAGGCAATAGTAGAATATTCCAATTAAACAAAATAATCTTTAGATACAAAAAGGCCTTACCCTAACGCCAGAAGTCATCAGGCCAACACATGGTCAATGTTAGATCAATAGGCAAACGGGGCCCAATGCTTAACCATGCGCAGGTCCGATGACTCATGGAAAAGAGTTATAAATTACTTTTAGGTAAAATATTTAATTTTAATCACAGGACTATGGTTCTCCGGACATCCCAGAATTTCGCCCAATGGAAAACTTCTGTTGTACCCACAACAGCATGGGTAACCAGAAAATCTGGAAAGCCAAAGAGTAAAACGAAGGAAGAGAAAAAAGTGAGGTGGAGTACGGTCAGGGAACTGTGCACATAGGCTACCTCAAGGCTTCAGCTCTGCCTTTTTATACAGAGTATCTCCAAACATATGCACGCTCAAGCAATCTTCATGATCTGTGTGGCACTGAACAGTTCTCGCCGAGACCTTTCTAACTATATCTCATCTATCTTCCTATCCCTGGTAGTTCCTAAGTTAAAAGTTTTTGAAGGACGGTCAGAGATGTTTTTTGCAAATTTGAACTCTTCTCGCAGAGACTTTTCGAAAGAGATCTCAACCACCTTCGTGCCAGCCCATCTGAAATCGTCCAGCATGGTTTCTTGACCTCTTTCAAATGTATATTCTTTTATCTTTGTTCTCACCGATTAATTAATCGCGGCCATTTTTGTATTGCGGCTCACGACAAAATCTGGGTTTGCAGACGTTTACGGAAAATGTAATATCTGTGGACTGGTTTAACATAGAACATTTAAACAAAAATATTGTTTACTTTAAAGTCTTCATGATAAATTTAGTCATCTGCATGAAAAGTCTAAAACGTAAATCGAACTGGACAAAATGATATCCAAATATGACTGTCGAAATAGAAAATATCCGGATTTGTGGATGCTTTCCCGCATGGAAGGGATTGAATATCAACGTATATTTTTTGTACACTATTACATATTATGATTGGCACATTCCTAAAATGTCAATACGAGACATCACGACAGTTAAATCAAGGAAACAATCAAAACTGTATTATTGAATTATAAGCATATAACTTATGATAATTAACGAACTGGTATATATTTAAATTTTTCAATTTTATTTTTTTTTTTGTTTTTTTTTTTTTTTTTTTTTTTTGCATTAAAACCGGTAATATTTTACTTCACTTTTAGCATTTACCAGTAATGCTATGTCTGCAAATTTGTATCAAACTCAAATATCAAAGTTGAAACTTCTACCATATTTTCTCCTGATATAAGTGTATAATGTGTGTAGAAAAATCGATTTTATCTGGTCTCCCATCATAGATAAAGGTCTCGAATATTCATAGTATAGCGCCCATGAGCGTTAAGGCCGCTTTAGACGAGAAAATTTCTCGTACGATAAATCTTAGCGAAAGCAGTTTGCCAGGGAAAAAAAGAAAAAAGTTATGGATTTATACCATAGCATCTTGCCCTATTATAGCATTCTTGCTTTCACAGTCTGGCACTACTGCTAATCGTAAGATTCATCGTAGCATAAATGCTGTCGTCTAAAGCGGCCTTTATTCATTCTCAATTTGCAATCATAACAGGTTACATGCGTAGGACCAACACGGCGTTTGGCAAACAGGGCGTTGAACCAACACGGTGCTGCACCAACACGGAACCAAGACGGCGTTTGATCAACACGGCGTTGGACCAACAATAATAACCGGCGTATGACCAACACGGTAAAACACAAATCTTGATAATAATGAAATAATTATGCAATAATAATTTTTGTAGAAAACTCTAGCGTGGATTGGCACCGCGTAAGGCCAACACGGCGTTTGACCAATACGGCGTTGGACCAACACGGCGTTGGACCAACACGGCGTTGGATCAACACGGCGTAGAACCAACACTGCGTTGGACCAACACCGGTATGAAACCAACACTTCGTAGAACCGGCGTTGGACCAATGCGGCGTTGAATCAACACGGCGTTCGACCAACACAGGTTTTTGCCCTAGGGTGTTGGTCGTACGCCGGTTCTTGCTGCTTGAGAGGCTATTGGTCGTACGAAGTGTTGGTCCAACGCCGCATTCCCATCATAACTACCTTCAAACTCAAATATTAAAGTTGAAATTCCTACCATAGTTTCTTCTGACATAAATATATAACGTATGGAAAATAGATTTTTGTATTTTATCCCACCAGAGATATGGGGCCTCCAATATGTATAAAATACGAACTTTTGCATTTTCAAAAATTCATAAAATATGAAGCAATCACATATCAGCCTTCATATTCTGTAAACCTTCAACATACTTTGGTGTCTAATAATGTACGAAAAGTCTTCTTCGATATTCAATCCCTTCTGTGTGAGAAAGTAGCCTAAAAATCGGATGTATCTCAATTTTGACAGTCACATTTAGATACAATTTTTACAAGTTCGATTACGTTTTAGTATTTTCATGTAGAGTACTAAAATTATCAAGCAGACTTGAAACGAAACAATGTGTTTTACTTTAATGTCCTATGGTAAACAAGGACGCAGATATTGCACTTTCCGTAAACGTCTGCAAACACATATTTTGTCATGTGCCGCAATAGAGAAATGGCCGCTATTAATTAATTGTTTGGGATAAAAATAAAGAATACCTGTTTTGAACTATTTTCATATCTGAGATATTATTATTTTTAAATATATCAAGCAACCAAGCTGGACAATTTTAGATGAACTGAACCATTCCTAGCCCTAGTAGTTCCTCAGTTGAAGTTGTCGAAAAACAGATAAACAGAGCGGAGATATAACGCTTCGTAACTTACAGTTGCGCTAAATGCGGTAGCATAAAACTAAAACTTTATAACAACAGTGAGTATTGCTTAAAATCACACACAAGAACTTAGCCCCAAAGAAATAATTTTAGATTCAGTGAATTGGTTATTTAATATTATTACCAGTTGACAAAATAATGCTAAAACTACACGGAATAAACAGTTCTTAAAAGAAGAAAAAATAACATTCAAATAGTAATCCAGTCACGTTAGCTCAATTTTTAGGTGAATCTACAAACTGCAACAGAATTTCTGACAGCGGTTTCTAGATGAAAAATGAGTACTGAAAACGATGGAATAAAGTCTACTACTGTAACTCTATTCATAACTCCAACATGGCGGAAATTAACAAAATGGCGGATTTTACAAGCTATCTATGTTTGTCTGTACGTTTGTTACCTCGTAGAGCCTTGAGGGATTTTAGCAAATGAGATATCGTTGAATTTGCCTTGACCCATACTGTGTCCTAACCTATATGAATCTATGAAATAGTAAATCCAATATGGTGGAAATCAACAACATGGTGAATTTTCACCTGCTATGTACATATGTATGTAAGTTTGTTACCTCGTAGTACCTAAACAAGTTGAGGGATTTTAACAAATGAGGTATCGCTTGATTCATAATGTGCTCTAGGCTATATGCAGTCGTGAAATAATAAACTCAACATGGCGGAAATTAACAACATAGAAGAAATTTTCACAGGCTATTTATGTATTTATATAAGTTTGTTATCTCGTAGAACCTAACCTTCTTGGGCGATTTAACAAATGAGATTTGTTTTGTTGGATTCATCTTAATCCAGACTGTGTCCTAGGTTATATGAAGACATGAAATAATAAATCTAACATTGCGAATTTTAATTTCAGAGGAATTTCTGATAGTGGTTTCTAGATGACAAATATGTGCTGAAAACGATGTGTTTGAATGGAGCATATTTTCATACTGAGATAAGTTTCCAGTATTCTTACCTCAGCATTGGATTTACTTAATTGAAGGTTAATATGTTTATAAACAATTATCAATATTACATTAAACCATTTCTTCGTATGCTACTTCAATAACCAGATTAACAAATACATTCTAAAACTCAGAATCCGCTTTCATTACTAACAAGGAGATTGCACGGTCTGGGAATTTTAGTTTTGGAGAATATTGAAAACTAATCTCGGCATGAAAATTATGCTCATTCAAACACATCGTTTTCAGCACATATTTGTCATCTAGAAACCACTATCAGAAATTCCTCTGAAATAAAATCCGTTATGTTGGGTTTATTCCGCCAGGTCTTCATATAAGCTAAGACACAGTCTGGATCAAGATGAATCCAACGACACATCATTTGTTAAAACCGCTTAAGTAGTTTAGGTTCTACGAGGTAACAAACTTACATAAATACATAGATAGCCTGTGAAAATTTCTTCTATGCTGTCAATTTCCGCCATGTTGTGTTTATTATTTCATGACTGCATGTAGCCTAGGGCACATTGTGAATCAAGACGAATCCAACGACTCCTCATTTGTTAAAATCGCTTAAGTAGTTTAGGCTCTACCCAGATAGCACATTAAACTTGCAGCACGTTTGCAGCAATATTGGCATTGATAGGCTCCAAACTTGCAGCAAGTTTGACATTGCAAGGCTGAAAACTTGCTACAATCTTGCAGCAAACTTGTTAGTTGGCAGATGCTAAACTTGCTACAAACTTGGAAACCCAAACTAGCTATAAACTTGGAAAGCCAAACTTGCTACACACCTTGTTTTTAAAAACTTTGGTAGAGCCTGTATAGAGAAAAGAGAGGTCTGGAGTGGGGGTTGGAACTCACGACCTTCAGATTTGTTAGTTCATCTTGTTGTCCAACACTCCACCCCTGTTCCACCAGTTCTTCTGTTAAACTTACTGTACTGTACACATTTTACTAGACCTTTATGTTACGAAAAACAGTTTCTGGGGCACAGAAATTTATGTAGATTTTAATTCGAAATTTGAAAATATTATTAATTAATCCTGTGTTAGAATAGAGCTATGAAGAAGACTGATTCGTGATTTTTTTTAGAAGTGAGACACCTCAAGAGTATTATAATGGCATTTACTTTACTATTCGGGACGACGACATTTCTTGAACAAACTGGCTGCCGATTTCCCAGATAGTACGCTAGTTTAAACCAACTTTTCGACTAGCCTTGATTTTTCCTCACAGTGATAAACTAATAGTGATTTTTCCTGTTGGCTTCCTAAGTGGAACACCGGGATTTTAAAAAAAAATCCAAACCTAACCAGTGGTTAATGTTTTTTTTATATACAATTTGAAAATACGTATACTTACTGTACGTACAAAAATGAAAAAAAGTTACTGTACAGTATTTAAAAAAAAAAGATCACGCCGCCGGGAATCGAACCCACATCCCCGGAGCAGCTTTTCGAGACGTTAGCAACTACACAAAACCGTCAGGTGTCAAATAGCGCTTTCCAGTGATTTTATGGCAGCGCGCGCCCGGAGTCAAAACACGTGTCCAAGCTGAATACGTTTTTCACGGTATACTTTTTCCCTAATTAGTCGTAACTCTTGAACGTACATATTTGTTCTTTCCTTATACGCAATACAAAGACCAAAAAAGCAATATGTCATCGACATCATTTTTCATCTAGAAACCGCTGTCAGAAATTCTGTTGCAGTTTGTTCTAGGTTCATTGCTATTTTTACTGGACTATTGTCCAAAATTTTACGCGCTACTACTTAATCATTTTACTAGAATTGTCGTTGTCAAGTATAAGCGCTAGATGAAAAGAACAATTATGACTTGTTGAACACAGAATTGCTCTGGTTTAGAAATGTTAACTTTTCTTTCTGTTTAATTCGCAAACATTTTTTGTGAACGTTAGATGACTCAATCATTTTGCAATTTCAGTGAATCTACTCAATTGTCATGAACATTCAACTCAACGGAGATGTATAGCAGAAAATACCGTTCATTTTCTGTTTGTTTATTTTCATTTGAACAATTAATCAACAATGCAATGTGAATAAAGGTTATCTAAGAAGCAGTGGAAAATGACACGGTCTTAAAATATGAAAACAAATTGACCCCATTTACACTTTAAAAACAAAAGTTTAGAGCAACACAAGGAATGATAACAGCAGCCAAATGTCAGTTATCAACAATAACCTTCCGTACGTGACAGTGGAGTTCGGGAATTAAACCAAGCTCAAATGAAAATGTATCACAGAATCCTAAGTGTGCCAAATCCCAAATTCTAAATCGTTGTAGATATGAGGTCACAAAGGTACCTAACAACCCTATAGTCAATTATACATGCTAATTTATTTCTTACAAAGCATATAACTCGGAAAGTATTTCACATAGCACTTTCAAACAAAAAAGTGAGATAGGAAAAGTGTACATGCTGAATTGATTTATGATACTGGGGTAACCAGTGGCGTCCAGGAAATACCTCAGGAGTGGGGTCAACTTTAAAAAAGAAAAGAATGAAAAGTGGGCTATGTCATTCGAATTTGAAATTTATTTATGGCCTTTAGGCATCTAAGGCTCAGGCCGGGATTGGGTAGGGGAAGGATTCGTGAAGTATCTGCCAGGGCCTATGTAAAGGTGCCATCCCGGCATTTTGCTGGTGTGACTGAGGAAAACCCGAACCCACGACCTCCCGAATGCTGCGCTAACGCTCTACCATTGAGCTACGGCAGCTCGGTAAGTGGGTTATGTATTCACGTGATTCGAACCTTCACTGAAAACTGAACGAGTGTTAGAGGAAACATGTTGTGTTACTTCGGTAGCAGATGGGATATCCGGGAATGTGATAATTGGCCCGGAATTGATCCTAATCGGGTTATAAGAAGTTTGGTTCACGGCAACCTAGGGCTCGCGAAAATAGAGGGGTCCAAATTTGAGGGGCAGGCAGCCACCCCATGAGTAAATTATAGGTGGACCGCCAAGTAAGGTCATCGACCGGTGGTGCACTAGAGAAATTAGACTAAGACCGCATTTCTACCGCCATGGTGGTATTCTGGCGGCAACAGTCGTATAGCCGCCATATGGTGCCATTATTGGCTGGCGGCCGCTTGTGGCTGCTCGCTACAAATCCTGGCCGCTTCTGTGCTGCCAAGGCGGTATTTTTTCGGCAACAGTCGTACAAATACTATTTGCCTCATCTCTGCTACCATTGTGTTATTTTGGCGGCCACCGCAACATAGCCGCATTTTCAGTGAGCCTGTTATTTCTTTGATGGAATTACGGAGTGGTTGATCCATATTCAGTTGAGGAGCAAACAAGTAAAACTTTGATGAAATAAAAGTTTGTTCAATTTAAGTTCTGAATGAAGAGCTGCATCGAACAATTCAAAATGATTTTCGAAAATAAGTACTTGTTCAATCATATTATGTACTTCCTTTATAAAATCGTTTTGCATCTCTTCATAAAGATCATAAAAACAACCATTTTTTTTAAATCCCAAAATGGACATGTGGTGAGGTTTTGCTTGTTTGCTCCTCAACTGAATATGAATCAACCACTTCGTCATTTCCTCTACTTCTAAACAGTGGTGTCACGACGAAGACGATGATTTACGAATATTGGTTAGAGATGGCTTTGATGCTTATGTCTAGTCTGTCTTGAACATTCAATCCGACAGCCTGAGTTTGATTCACACCCAGGCGCGTTTTTTCAGGTATAAAATAAGGGCTGGAACTACTTAGAGAAGTGAATCAGTGATTTATTGCAACAGGGAGAAATTTTTGCTAATGTCCTACCCGTTACATGTGCAGTGTGTTTGAAGTATTGGTTAAGTAAATAGAGAACTTTTCTGTAAGTTAGCAGCGATGTGGAGAATTCCAGCCAGCCCGACTGATGTAGCTGTTTTAGTTGGATCAAGTCCGGGAGATGGCGCTGGCTTTGGCTATTGTGTAATGTGTACTGGAAATGGAAACTAATAAAGAAACTTTTGTTCCACGATATTAGTGAAGTGTTTTTATGTCAAAGATCATGTATGTATCAAATGTAAAAGTTTTAAAGACGTAAGATCATATTCCTTGTTTATGAACTGCTGTACCGCGTATATAGGACAGCAGAGGTTGTTACTTCTGAACATTTGGTTGCATATGTAAATTGATGCCCCAAAGCTAATAAAGAACCTTGTAAAAGTATCTGGTGGAGGAAATTACCTTCTTCCTACAAGCTTGGAGGAGATTTTACGATCCCCATTTGGTAAATATTTGGTGGATGAAATGTTATCCTCCCACAAGCTTGGCGGAGATTGTATTGCCAGTAATCTCCCGCATAGGTACTGCACTTGGCAGAGGGAGTGATCTCTCTCCCCCACCAACTTGGTGGAGATCGCTGTGACTGTGAAATCCCACTCAGTTACTTGGAGGAGGTTCCAAGGATCTCCCTCTGGTGGATATTTGGACGAGGTATTCAGATTTACCTCCCATACGACAGCTCACAAGTTAGGTCCCTAGAGCAGCATAAACTCGCTACCAGGACGTAACGGAGGGTAGCGGCCTGGAAGTTGGCAGAGTATCAGGTTACTGCATAAGTACGGTCGGTCCCCAGTCCCGTTATACTCTCGGATTGGAGAGGCATGGAAACCTCTGGCGAGGATCATATAATACACAGTGTGTGTGTGTGTTCCTTAGCATAATAAATCAAAATATATTTCATGTTTTTTATGTCTTTCTCTCTCCGTCTCTTTCCTTTGTTTCCGTGTCATCGTCTCTTCATCGTCATCCTTTTCTCTTCTGTCTCTTTGTTTCTTACTCATTCCCTCTCCCTCACACTCTTTGTTTGTGTGTGTTTTTGTGTTTATTCTATCTCTAAGGATTAGCTCATTACCTGTTGTAATTATTATAATGGTATATTTGAATCGGTCATTGTTAAAAGAGGATATGTTACAAAGCCAATGTTCCGAAAACAAACAAAAAACTATCTGAATAGAAATATGCCCTGTATTTTTATATTTGTATCATTTGAATGTATAAAGGAGACTTTTTTATTTTCATTTAGCACCCACCTTCCACCCCTACTGTCTCTTAACATTCTTTGTTCAAATTGGGTTGTGCACATTAAAGGACGTGTATCATGAGCAGTTGTTCGTTCTTCACAGTCTGGAATAGGCTATCCCTAAAGATTCTCAGATTGCCTAATTCCGGCACTCCGAGAAGCTCCAATGTTCTCTAGTCTATGACACAGGGTGATGCGGGATATTCTTTAGACCAGGCATCCAGATTGTAATCCTGATCTTTTTACTCTTTTTCTGGGGAAGACGATTCCAGAATTGTTTCCTCGTCCCTTTTTTTTTCAAAATTACATATAGCACATAACACGGGATTACTTGTGTTCTTTGATTTGTTATCTTCTGATATTTAGTTTACTTATAATTGTTTATCCCATCACCGCACACGAATAGTATAATAGAAAAACTATACCTTATTTTTCGAGCGTCCACTTACTACTGATGATTCCAGTAGAAGGTCACTCCGATGAAAACAACCACTGACTTCCAGCGGTTTCTCACACTCACTTTCACTCATTCATTCATTCATTCACTTTTTTATTTTATCTTGTTTCTTGTAGTTCATTTATTTTTATTTTTGTATTTTAGTGTGTTTGGTTTAGTTCACGTATTTTACGTTTATCGTTTTCGTTACGGACGGTTGGCGGACTGGCATTTATGATTTTTTGTTTTGTTTGTTGTTATTGTTTATGGAGGATCATGTCTCAAAATCCGGGTACTGTTCTGTTTTATTTTCATATTTCAGCTCCATCATCACCTGCGGCCACCCAACTTCCGAAGAAATTTTGTTCTATGATATAGTGATATTTTGTTTGCTAACTCCCTTCGGAGGACAGCCACCTGTTTCGGAGTTCTCAGAACATTTATAATTTCCTTGTCCATTTTAAGGAAATTTTATGCTCCCTCATATTGGTTATCTTCACTTTTTTTGTACAATACACTGTTTCCAAGTTATTATTTATTTTAATTTTAAGGGCCCTGTTCGGGCGCCATTTTTCAAGATGGCGGCGAGCCTACAGATCAGAAAGTGGTAGACACTTCAGAATCGGTTTTATCACACTTTTTTACTGTAGAGAAAGTTGGTTTGATTTGCAATTAGTTCTTCAGATACTATTTTTACTCGACTAGTTGTTCATAGATCCGCAGATGATATTCTTCTTAGTCAATGCCTTTTTCGTCTTTACTATTCTCACCTTTACCTTTTCCACATTTCGTATCCTCACTTATAATATTTTTTCCAGATTACTTGAAGCTGGATACTGTTTTACTTTTCCTCTTGTAATTTTAATGTTTGCTGGGGCTCAATTTGTTCCAGTTATCTTTTCTTTGTTCTATTTATGGATATTTTTATTCCGCGTTCTTGTAGCTTCTCTGCAGCTATTTTAGCAACCTGTTAAGTGAATTCTCATTCTCTGCAAGAAGAATCATATCATCCACAAATCTAATTCATTTGATTATTCTACCCGTATTTTAACTCCTCTTCCGGTTTCGAAAAATCTGCTTACAGCTTCAAGATATATACCATATTAAATAAAGTGGGCGGAGACAACACCCTTTCGACCTATTGCTGCTCCTTCCGATAAATCTTCGTTTATTTTACCCCCTTCTCTGATTTAGACACAGGTTCCTTATTATTCTTCGATCTTTCCATATCATAGCTACATTCGTCAATACTTTCATTATGATAATCCAGTTGACTCGATTGAATACGGAAGTAAAATTAACACCACATATTCTGCTGGTTCCATATATCCATTCGGTGTAGCTATATTTTGTTACTTTTCCAACTCAGAAACCTTTTCATCAAACATTTCTGCGAATCTGACTGTACGCATCTAATCAGCAGTAAGTGTGGTTTACTGAATGTCTACTTGTCGGCTACTCCGGTGAGAATGAGCTGCGTGAATCCTCATCGTCGTTACGTCAGATAGCACACAAGTTTATGTCATGTTTAGACTAGCCGTGACTTTTCCTTGCTGTTTTAAACTTCACACACCAAGTGTAATGCAGAGTTGTGGCAAAATTCATGACAAACATTCCGCACTAACCTTGATTTTTGCTTACCGCCACAAATAGGGTATATCAAGTATGCTGCAGAGTTGTGGCAAAATTGGCAATGACAACCTATCTCATCAAAGTGGGAAAATCGTCCATGGCATCTGTTAGTATTCTGCTTAGCTACGGGATAAATCACTGTGCTAAAGCGCTTCTAACTAGCTCTCGGCTTGGCGTATTGATAGCACGTTGAATTTACTAACTAGAAAGCCGAGGTTCGATATCCGGCAAGGTAAAGATTTTTTATGTTCTTTTTTAAACAATTTGACTGTTTTTGTTCTTTTTCATAAATATTTGCTTCTCTTTCATTTCTTTTGTGTTTTTCAACATTTTACACAATTTTCAAAATTTTACGTCGTTCACAAAAATAGGTTAAATAATAATTCAGGTTATATTAAAAAAAACTAAATGCAAACATAAAGAAAATTAATATGGCATCGACTCGATAGTTAAAGTACACACCACTTTGAAGAAGCTCGCTTGTGAAAAATCAAAGAAGCACCCCTCATAGCTCTTACACCCGCTATCCCAGTATTGAATTCAAGCAAATATGCATGTATTTCATAAAAGAGTCCAAGTAACATAAGAACTAGTAAAATATAAGTCACTCAGGGGATGCCCTCATAGCGTAGTTGTTACAGTGAAGGACAGCAAACAAATGTGAACATTCTAGGTTAGAATCCCACTGCAGATAATTGAAAAATTTACAAACTAGTTAATGTACGATCGTAATGGACGAAGTGCGACTGAATATATATACCCAATGGACAAGAACCATTGTTAGTAACATTCCATCAAGACTTTTCCGATGTTGCTCCACAAATATTTTAGTAATACATGTTTGTACTAAGTTTGACATGACAAGTTTCTAACAAATTTGATGTGACAGGTTTATAGAAAATTTATGATATGTCAACTTGCAACTTTGCTGCTAGCTTGTAGAAAGTGTGCAAATTTGTAATGCCAAACTTGCAGACTTCGCGTGTAAAACTTGTGGCAAACTTGTTGGATGTTTACTGTGCTATCTGGGACCATGGTAATGGTTTTTCAGTTGTTTTATTAATATGCATGAGGCTACCGTTCAAAATCCTTTAGCCATACTGTTGATTGAAAATAACCGTATCACGCCACATACGGTGTACACACTCTCTCATATACACAAGTGCATGAGAGCTGAGCTTAAGATTTTCATGGCGATATAGGCCTAGGCCTATCCCAAAGATACAATTAAGCATGTGGAATAAAAAATAAAAGATATGGGGTTCATAAGCACGCATATCATACTTACAAGTAGATAGTAAAAGACACACATTATCATAAATCAAATTTTCATATCACATGTAAAAATATAATACACACAAATACAAATTACAACAATTAGAACATATAACACTTTACTTACTCTGTTATTTTCCGTGACTGGTCACTCAAATATCAAATATTCCAATATAGAAACTACAAAGATTCACAATATTAAGATTACACCAACAATCTTAAAATGGTTACCGGATAGAAAAGTTCTACCATGGAAATTGTCAACAATGTTTTCGTATATTTTTGATATTCTTGTTTAATATGGCTAATATTTCAGTGTCAAATCGATTCCATGTGCTGTATTTGTAACTTATTAGTAAATATATAATGAATAATGATATACGTAAAACGCCCTAGCCGAGCTGGTCTACCGGTTCCCGTAAGATCACCGAAGTCAAGCAGCTCTGGGTCTGGTCAGTGCTTGGACGGGTGACCGTTGCAGTACTCCAGATGCGGCTGTGCGGCGTCCACCCAGCGTCGTGAGGCCTATTGGGGAGCTACCTTGAATAAAGAGGTAGCGATCACAGTGAGAGCTTCGGCTCTCCTCTCCCAACCCGTCTGGTCAGCGTAGGAGCAGTAGACCAACTCCTCCCTTCGGGGAGAGGCCTCATCCACTAGTGGATTGAATATGGCTGTGATTTATTTATATTATATCTGACATGTGAGAGATTCTATGAATATATCAACCTTCACTGAAAATCAAAGTATACTTAAAGTGTACAATATGTTCCGAAAAATGTTCCAGTTTTACCAATTTTTAGTCCATAATAAATGAACTTTTCGTGAAATTAAAATAAACTACACCATATTTTAGTGCACAACATATGAACTTTTGGTGTGCTGATATCCAATCCATGCACAAAAAGTTCACTCAATAGTGGAAAATGTACTAAAAGTGATCTGAAAATGTGCTCTAAATAATGTGAACTTTAGTAAATATGAACTTAATGTGTGGAAAGTGTGCACTAACGGTAAGAAGCCAATAAAAAGACACATTAAACACATAAAAAAAATCACATTTTTTCAGTAAGTTCACATAAAATTCACATTATATAAAGTTCATTTTTGGTGAGGTTTTTAGGTAGATTTCGAAGAAAAATCTACCTATTGAGATCGGTACAATATCCATATATATATATATATATATATATATATATATATATATATATA